>JAWPHD010010541.1:0-92813 GCA_037043455.1 Cyrtodaria siliqua
AATATTGATTCAGGGCACTACCAGTCAAAAATATTTTCCGTGAGCACTGACACTTGGGTAGGGAATTAGACAGAACCGGTACCAACATGGGGATATTACATACAGTGGGGTAAATCATTGATAGGTGCATTGTAACAGATGAGACCAACAGCTCCATCATAGTTTGTTTGTTTGTATGGTGTTTTATGTCATTTTCAACACATGTTTTGTAAGGTACATATGACGGTCGATTTTTTGTGGTGGAGGCAGGCCCCTTTTCCTGGGTAGAACCATTACTGTATACCTCCCGACATCGGTATAATCATTAAAGAGACAGGTTTGAATGTCTGAATGTTTTTTACAGCTCATTTACACAGTATAGATTATTTAGAGCCATAGGAAATTGGGATCTGGCAACAGTCTAACAAATTGATTCCTATGGTTTTTTAACATGCTCTGAGGGCAGACTTTGATACATGGGACTGCCAGGTTTATGTCCCTATTGAACAGATGAGGCTCAGGAAAAATGTCTTGCACACCAATGAAACTCAGTAGCGCACTGCATGAGGCTTGAACCAGGATCCATCCTCCTGTTTGAAGTCCACATGATATCCACTTGGCCACGCCAATCCCCTACGACAGATTTTGACCAAAAGCTATTGATATATACAGGGCAAGAAAATTACACTTGTCTGCTCGCCATGACGGGTGCTCAATGATGTAGGACGAGTAGAAATCCAGATTGATTCTTTAACAATTTATCAATTTCACCATTCTAATATTACGTACGACGAGTAAGTCTGAAACAAATTTTCCTGCCCTGAATTATATATATGCTCAGTTGCAAAAGAAACTGGACACTTTGAATTTTTTTCTCTACACCCTATCCTCTTTATCAAGCGAGAGCCCCTTAATGATTCGACCTATTGAAAAACAAATGACAACATGATACTGGCAATGGAATGATAAAAACTTTGGTACCAAACATGGCACATTCATTTTAGAATTTGTCCATTTAATTCTAAAAAAACTTTATACAATAAAATCTAACAAAACTCAGTGTCCACTTTCTTTTGCCACTGAGTATATTATGATTTATACATGCACTAAGATATATGTACATGTGTTAATGATAAAACGTCTTACTGGCAAGTATGCATTGAGATATATAGGTACAACATTTTTGGACAGTGACTCATCTTACATAATATGATTATCACATGACCACATATCCCTCCTTATCTGATTGGCGAACATTCAACATCTTATTGACGCAGCGCAGCTACTGTTTACAACACCGAATTTAAAAATATTATTTCAGTGTTTTTTTTTTACTTTTGGGGGAAGGGGGTTGGGATCCTAAAATTAGAGGGGAATTTTTTTTGACAATGTTAAAATAAAGCAATGTTAAAATAAAGAAGAAAGATAGTATTGTTTGTATGTATTAAGTCTCAGTGTCTCATTTAATATTAAATTAACATCAAGAACAAGTTTGATGGACATGTTATGGATGGTCAACTAAGAAACAATATTTAAAAAAAAACAAAAAAACTTTTCTTTTTTTTTTTGGTGGGGGGGGGGGGGGGGGGGGGGGGGGGGGGGGTGGAGGGGATTTATTTCCCAAAAAAGGGGGAAAAAACATACTTTTTGAGGAGTGGAATGGGGTTCGGTCCCAAGTTACTCTTAAAAAAAACACTGTATTTATATTTATTTTCTTGGTTTATGCATGAACACTTTATTTATCTTGATGTAACTGTAATTATAAGGCATGATATCTATTTATAATGCGAAGGGACATTTCAACATAATTATGTATGCAAAGAAGGGATATTTTCTTTCTAAAAATAGTGGACTCCTTTAAGCCTGGTCATTTTGTGAAGAAAAAAAGCGTGATAACTGTCTTTATTTTTAAAAAAAGTATTGAAAGATTACAAATTGTTAAAAGCGAAATTACTCAATACAAACATGTACAGTACATATTGTTTTTGTGGAAGGGGGACACTATAAAACAAATTAACAAGAGGTCAATGACCTTGAAGCTCTACTGATTGATTTTGATTTCAGGAAGTAGTCGCTACAAACTTGTTTTTTGAAAATTTATTTTTAGCCGTGGCGGCCATCTTGAATTTCCGGCCGACCTGATATTTTGCTAGGATCAAAAGGACATCAAGAGCAACATTCCTGTGAAGTTCATGAAAATCCGTCAAGTAGTTTCAGAGGAGTAGTCGCTACAAGTTTTCATTATATAATTCTATGTAAACAAAGATGGCCGCTGACAGCCATGTTTAACATCTAATCAAAATGATTTTTGACAAGGACCAACATCATGTAATGCTGATCATTTTAGAAAAAGTCCCATATCAATATCACTTATAGTTTTCAAGAAGTAGTCGCTACAAACTTGCATTTTGAAAATCTATTTTTAGCCATGGCGGCCATCTTGAATTTCCGGCCGACCTGAAATTTTGCTAGGATCAATTAGACATCAAGAGCAACATTTCTGTGAAGTTTCATGAAAATCCGTCAAGTAGTTTCAGAGGAGTAGTCGCTACAAGTTTTCATTATATAACTCTATGTAAACAAAGATGGCCACTGGCAGCCATGTTTAATGTCGAATCAAAATAATGTTCGACTCGGATAACCATCATGTCATGCTGATCATTTTAGAAAAAGTCCCATATCAATATCACTTATAGTTTTCAAGAAGTAGTCGCTACAAACTTGTATTTTGAAAACCTATTTTAGCCATGGCGGCCATCTTGAATTTCTGGCCAACCTGAAATTTTGCTAGGATCAATTAGACATCAAGAGCAACATTTCTGTGAAGTTTCATGAAAATCCGTCAAGTAGTTTCAGTGGAGTAGTCGCTACAAGTTTTCATTATATAACTCTATGTAAACAAAGATGGCCACTGGCAGCCATGTTTAATGTCGAATCAAAATAATGTTCGACTCGGATAACCATCATGTCATGCTGATCATTTTAGAAAAAGTCCCATATCAATATCACTTATAGTTTTCAAGAAGTAGTCGCTACAAACTTATTTTTTAAAAATCTATTTTTAACTGTGGCAGCCATCTTGAATTTCTGGCCGATCTGAAATTTTGCTAGGATCAATTAGACATTAAGAGCAACATTCCTGTAAAGTTTCATGAAAATCCGCCAAGTAGTTTCAGAGCAGTAGTCGCTACAAGTTTTTACTATATAACTCTATGTAAACAAAGATGGCCGCTGGCAGCCACGTTTAACGTCGAATCAAAACGATTTTTGATAAGGACCAACATCATGTCATGCTGATCATTTTAGAAAAAGTCCCATATCGATATCACTTATAGTTTTCAAGAAGTAGTCGCTACAAACTTGTATTTTGAAAATTTATTTTTAGTCGTGGCGGCCATCTTGAATTTCCGGCCGACCTGAAATTTTGCTAGGATCATTAAGACATCAAGAGCAACATTCCTGTGAAGTTTCATGATAATCTGTCAAGTAGTTTCAGAGGAGAAGTCGCTACAACTTTTCATTATATAACTCTATGTAAACAAAGATGGTTGCTGGCAGCCATGTTTAACGTCAAATCAAAACGATTTTCGACAAGGACCAACATCATGTCATGCTGATCATTTTAGAAAAAGTCCCATATCAATATCACTTATAGTTTTCAAGAAGTAGTCGCTACAAACTTGTATTTAAAAAATCTATTTTTAGCTTTGGCGGCCATCTTGGATTTCACATCAACATGAATTTTTGCTAGGATCAACTAGACTTCATGGGCAACATTTTTGTAAAGTTTTATGAATATCCATCCAGTAGTTTCAGAGGAGTAGTCGCTACAAATAAAAGTTAACGGACGGACAGACGGACAGACGGACGCCGCACCACGGCATAAGCTCTGCTGATCTCTGATCAGTAGAGCTAAAAATCATTTTTGACAAAATTTCTTCTTTAAATGTATCCAAAACAGAACAATATACAATATAAACTAACAGAAAGTAAGAGCTGTTTACGATGTTTTATTTTTTATATATTTTTTTTAATTAGTGAAAAAAAATTGACCACAGCTGTGAAAAAATCCTAAATTATACAAGCTTAGGGAATGTGTTAACGCCTCACCAAACAACAATTAAAGCTATGACACAAAGTTTAAGACGACATATTTGTCCATTAAAAGAAACAGTTTGTACGCAGCACATTCCAATTCCTCCACTTCTATAAATATTTAACTTTAAATCTAATTTCACCTCATCAAAGGTAAAATTCTCTTTTCAACTTTTCCAATTATATATTTATGGCTTAAAATTCTTTGACGTTTCTTTTGTTGTCAGACTGTGAACCATTTATTATGTCAATTATCGGAACAAGTACACCACATTAATTTGTTTAAATTCTGTCCAGACTGGATACTAGTCCATTGCGATGTTTCAGGGCCACTCCAAGTTTGAACGTACAGGCTCAGATCTGGGGCTAGATCAAGCTGGTGGATAGTTGGGTACAGGCTCAGGGGCTAGATCATGCTGGAAGATAGTTGGGTACAGGCTCAGATCTGGAGCTAGATCAAGCTGCTGAATAGTAAGGTGCAGGCTCAGATCTGAGGCTAGATCAAGTTGGTGGATAGTTGGGTACAGGCTCAGATCTGGAGCTAGATCAAGCTGCTGAATAGTTAGGTGCAGGCTCAGATCTGGGGCTAGATCAAGCTGGTGGATAGTTGGGTACAGGCTCAGATCTGAGGCTAGATCTAGTTTGATACAGGCTCAGATCTGAGGCTAGATCAAGCTGGTGGATAGTTGGGTACAGGCTCAGATCTGGGGCTGGACCAGCTGGTGGATAGTTGGGTACAGGCTCAGATCTGGGGCTAGATCAAGCTGGTGGATAGTTGGGTACAGGCTCAGATCTTGGGCTAGATCAAGCTGGAGGACAGTTGGGTACAGGCTCAGATATGAGGCTAGATCAAGCTGGTGGATAGTTGGGTACAGGCTCAGATCTGGGGCTAAATCAAGCTGGTGGATAGCAGTGCTCAAGAAATAGGATAGCCCGGGGCTCCTCGAAATCCAATCCGGGCCTGTCTCATTTTGCAGACGAGCAGCCCGTCGGGCTTGTCTAAAAAAAAAAAATCAGTTTTACTGGATCTCAAGCTCAAGTTCCTCAAGACAAAATACTCCCATGTGTATTGTGAACTGTGAAAACACTTGCAATAAAGTAACTAAAATGTGTTATACACACATTGAAACAATAAGAAGTTTGAATATTTTGCATGGCTTCGTGTCGGCAGTTTGTCACAACTTTGAGGTCGACAATTGTTGACATAAAACTCATTATTCTGCTATTAGGGTTGTGTTTTCTTTCCTTTGTGATAAGAAATACCGTTTTTGTCATTAAAAACACACTTATGCATGAAAAAAAATCGTTATTGATGGTATTTCGATTGAATGTTTGTGAAATGTTCGGGCCGTAAAAGTGTGGTGTCAAAGTAGTTCGGATGGTACATAATTTCGGATATATATATATATATATTTTTTTTTTTTTTTTTTTACATAATCAAATAATTAACTGTCCTTTACAAATACATGTTGGTGGAAAGAAAAATATATATACTGTATAGATGTATAAATACAGATATAAAGTATATTTCTATTCATTATTTAAGGTGTAAGGAGTTCCTGGAATCCTACTTTTAAATGAATTCTAGTCTAGGCTCCTAATTCTTTACTTGGAGAAAGTGGTGACAAAAAAAAAAAATATAGCCAGGAGGCTCTGATAGTCTCATAAAACATGATTAAAAATTTGGCTCCAAGTTTAGCTCCAGTTTCACCAAGTCGGCTCTGATTATTATCGTTTGGCAAAAGTGCTAGTACTCTCCTTTGCATTGGTTATAAATTACTATGTAATATTCTATTCTAACATATTTTAAACGAAATGGTAAATAAGTCCACTGACCAGGGAGCATAAAGTGGTAGCAAAAAGAAAAATATAGTCAGAGGAGGTTCTGAGCTTGATTAATACATACGTAACAAAATTAATGTGTGCTATAAAAGTGAATTCCAATGAGAAAAAAATATGGGACCTTTCCATTTTAAATCAGGGCCTGTCCATTTCAAATCAGGGCCTGTCCATTTCAAATCGGGGCCTGTCCATTTTCAGAAGCAACAAGCCCTGGGCCTGTCTCTTAAAATAATTTTCTTTGAGCACTGGATAGTTGGGTACAGGCTCAGATCTGAGGCTAGATCTAGTTTGATACAGGCTCAGATCTGAGGCTAGATCAAGCTGGTGGATAGTTGGGTACAGGCTCAGATCTGGGGTTAGATCAAGCTGATGGATAGTTGGGTACAGCTCAGATCTGGGGCTAGATCAAGCTGGTGGATAGTTGGGTACAGGCTCAGATCTGGGGTTAGATCAAGCTGATGGATAGTTGGGTACAGGCTCAGATCTGGGGCTAGATCAAGCTGGAGGATAGTTGGGTACAGGCTCAGATCTGAGGCTAGATCAAGCTGGTGGATAGTTGGGTACAGGCTCAGATCTGGGGCTAGATCAAGCTGGTGGATAGTTGGGTACAGGCTCAGATCTGGGGCTAGATCAAGCTGGTGGATAGTTGGGTACAGGCTCAGATCTGGGGCTGGATCAAGCTGGAGGATAGTTGGGTACAGGCTCAGATCTGGGGCTAGATCAAGCTGGTGGATAGTTGGGTACAGGCTCAGATCTGGGGCTGGATCAAGGTGGTGGATAGTTGGGTACAGGCTCAGATCTGAGGCTAGATCAAGATGGTGGATAGTTGGGTACAGGCTCAGATCTGGGGCTGGATCAAGCTGGTGGATAGTTGGGTACAGGCTCAGATCTGGGGCTGGATCAAGCTGGAGGATAGTTCGGTACAGGCTCAGATCTGGGGCTAGATCAAGCTGGTGGATAGTTGGGTACAGGCTCAGATCTGAGGCTAGATCAAGCTGTTGGATAGTTGGGTACAGGCTCAGATCTGGGGCTAAATCAAGCTGGTGGATAGTTGGGTACAGGCTCAGATCTGGGGCTAGATCTAGCTGGTGGATAGTTGGGTTCAGGCTCAGATCTGGAGCTAGATCAAGCTGTTGGATAGTTCGGTACAGGCTCAGATCTGAGGCTAGATCAAGCTGGTGGATAGTTGGGTACAGGCGTTCTTGTGCACTCCGTTTAATCAGCAACATACAGAGTTGAATGATTGAGTTAAGTGACTTCTCGCCTCTCACCGCTGCAGGTTCGAATCCTACGGGGAGCTCAACTGGTGAGAAAGTGTGGATTCTTACGGATGGTATGAGGTATACAGTACTGATTCTACCCAGGAAAAAGTGGGTGTTCTGCCTACATCACGAAAAAATTGAACCGTTAGTGATAGCCTAAAATGTGCTAAAATTAAGTAAAACACCATCCAACCAACCATGCAACCAACCGAATGAAATGTACTGCATTGTGATTTTTTCACAGTTGTGTTATTACGAGTCCTGGGACTCACTGCCTTCAGGATTTATGAAGGAAAAATTTCGAGTCCCGTTGTGAATCAAATTTGTTCTTTTTTCTTTTTCTTTTTTGACAGTTAACCTGCCTGAGTGGCCTTTAATTAAATATTGGTAGCTCCATAATTTTAAGACCAAAGACGACCTTATGTTTTTTAGATTAAATGTTGTCTGAAATATATACCATGTATACCATCTGAATTTACTACTTTTGCCGATTTTCAAACATTTAGAAACAGCAACAGCAAAACAACCCCGGATCAACTGAATCTTCTGTAGATGTACAGTATGTACTTTAGATCAGTCTATTTCGTAATTTTTACATATTTTCTTGGTGCTCTGTAAACGCTCAGCATTTACCGGAAGAACATGTGCTTGTCTGTCAAAACAAACCGAAAGAATGAATCAAAATTAACAAACTTGTGCAACCCTGATTATAATTGGTTAGACTGGCTTTCTATTGCTGGGAGGGAGATACATGTATACCCTAAAATTTTAAAAAGAAACAGTGATATGCAAGCTAGGTGCACGCCATTATAAATAGAACTAGAAGCAGATCAGAACTCAAGTTACTGAACTTTCAAAATTATAAAATTAGAAATATCAATAATCCTATAGTATAAATACTTATAATACATGTACATGTACAACTGAGTGATCACAAACCAAGAATGATGTAGATGTTGCGATATATCGACTAGACTACACCATATGAATCAGAAGGAATGAGTTATGCTCTCAAAACTAGCTTCGAGTTTGGGATGACAGTAGGGTTTGTGAAGTTTGGTGCACCCTAGAACCTGGTTTAAACCCCAGTCTTTTGCCCTATTGTCAACCTTTTTTGTGTGTTTTTGACGTCATATTCCATATTAACATTTCCATTCATGTTTGTCGTTTTGCGTGTTTTAGAGTTAACTGTATTCTGGGGAAGCTGCTTTTCCTGTTCGACTTTTATACTTTTTTTAAGTGTTTCTACGACCAAACCTCTGTTAACAATAATGGATGCCCTGGTTACTAGGTTAAAGGATAATTTTACATCATTTTTATAAATAGATAGCCTACTGCAGTGCCAGTGTTAAATATTTCATTATGTATTATTATTGGTGCGACGGATTGTGGCAGGTGCAGTTCATAAAAAAAAAAACACCATACTTTTGAACATTTTCATATGTCAAGGAAATTGTCAATGGACGGACTAAATTCATAATATGTTGTTTTTTTCCAAATAACTTGTAATTAAGGAATTATAAGGCCAGTAACAACTTTTTTTGTTGATCAAACCTCGTATTTGACAAAATCAGCAAATATTTTTATAAAGTTGGTCTTAAAATCCACTAACGTAGGTTCATACCACAAAACATCTAAGGCAATCACGCACGCAAACGAAATATGTATTTACATACATGTATATACTGTACTTTACTCAGTATACATATTACATAACATATTTTATTTATCCAAGAGAATACCACGATACCACGATACGTCCCTAATTATCTATACTAGTGTAATGGAAGCGTGATCTAACCTGGTTACTGCGACATGTACATGTTTACAATATCGTAACTCTGCTCAATACACATGAAAACGCCTGATTCAGAGTCCTGACCATGGCAACGCGCTTGACAACGTGTAAGACAACGTGTGCTAAGAAATAGAGTGTGTATTTAAGTTTTGTGTTTGGAAGCTAGCATTGGTTGCCGTTACAGATTAAAACTAAATATTTATTTCGTCCTCATGACTGTTGTGTTTAATTGCATTTGAGAGTACAGCAGCACAAACGTCAACTATAAGGTAACTTTATTACTTTCACGCACAGTGTACATTTAAAACAAACATAAAAATAAAACACGTAGATCTATGCAGATGTACATTACCTGTACGAATGCCGTTCATCATTGTTTCAGACATAAACATTCAAGTCCGATAAAAAGGTCATTTACCTGAATAATTGATGACTCGGCGAATGCCGAGTTCGTCTACGCGGAGTATTGCCGCGAAGTTACGCTAGTCGTTCGTTCAAGGCCGCTAAAAAGGTCATTTACCTGTATAATTGGCGACTCGGCGAATGCCGAGTTTGTCTACGCGGAGTATCTCGGCGAAGTTACGCTAGTCGTTCGTCACGTAGCTGATTTCTACTCGGCGTAGTTTTATCGTCCAAACTCCGCGAAATTACGCGATTTCTGAATTCCTCACTCGGCATGAAAGAGTAAAGTGTGGGTTTCGCGTGAGCTGTACTGTATGTATGTTAGATAAAACACTGCATGACATGATGACCTATTTAATCTTACCAAGTAGACGGAAATCAGATGATTTTTAAATGTAATATTAAGTAAATAACTTATATAATATATTATATATCAGTTAAAATATTTCAGTTAGAGCTAGGTTATTTCTTTTAATGCATTTTGTGTTACAATATTTCTTTAAAATGTTGCAATAACGAAAAATGGGAATGACACTTAAAAACCACAAATGACGAAAAACATTAATACTTGAAGTGTGAGATCTGGCTTGTTCATATGTAAAATGGGAGTAACATATGCATATAAACCCACAAATGACAAAAAACATTAATACACCCATGGGATGATCTGACTATTATTATGTCCAGTGCTCACCAAAAATATTTTTGACGGGCAGGTCCTGAATGAATATTATATTGACAGGCCCTGAATCAATTATATAGTAAAATACAGGGCTATCCTATTTCATGAGCAATGACGTCACTCCTTGTATCCTGGTCTAACTGTACTGTGGTATATATCATCCCAGTTCCACAACCAAATTATGTATTCATTAACTTGAAACTGGAGACCTCCTACTACATATTTGTTATGTTAATTTGACCTAGTGACAAAAATACAGTTTTTTCAGGGTCTGGAAAAATAATTACAGCAACAAATACCAACATTACATAAATGGTGGTGTAGAGGAAGAAGCTCACTGCAGCTGCAGAACATTGTGGCGTGACATTATTTGAGAAACATATTCTGCTTCAACTGTCAGAAAGAGACTATAACATAGCTGTACCTCCTACTCTCAACTCCCTCCTCCCTCTCTGAGAACTTATCAATTGTGTTGTTCTCTCTCCCTCCCACCTCCTCCGTACCCCTTTCTCTTTCTCTTCCTCCCAAATTATACCATCATAATGTGAAATATGCTGTACTGCCTATAACAAGAATGAATGGTCATGCAGCACTGTACATGTTGATCAGGTCACTGACAGCTGCAATTAAACATAAAGGACACACCCAGACATGCAGGTGTATTATACCTACCCTACATGAATATTACTGTCATCTTCATGGCGGACCTCACACCCAGACATACTGGTGTATCATGAATATTACTGTCATCTTCATGGCGGACCTCACACCCAGACATGCAGGTGTATTATACCTGGCCTACATGAATATTACTGTCATCTTCATGGCGGACCTCACACCCAGACATACTGGTGTATTATACCTGCCGTACATGAATATTACTGTCATCTTCATGGCAGACCTCACACCCAGTCATACTGTATTATACCTGGCAGACATGAATATTTCTGTCATCTCACACCCAGTCATACTGGTGTATTATACCTGGCAGACATGAATATTACTGTCATCTTCATGGCTGACATCACACCCAGACATACTGGTGTATTATACCTGGCCTACATGAATATTAGCGTCATCTTCATGGCGGACCTCACACCCAGACATACTGGTGTATTATACCTGGCCTACATGAATATTTCTGTCATCTTTATGGCTGACATCACACCCAGTCGTACTGTATTATAGGTCTGGCAGACATGAATATTACTGTCATCTTCATGGCTGACATCACACCCAGACATACTAGTGTATTATACCTGGCCTACATGAATATTATTGTCATCTTTATGGCTGACATCACACCCAGTCGTACTGTATTATACCTGGCAGACATGAATATTACTGTCATCTTCATGGCTGACCTCACACCCAGACATACTGGTGTATTATACCTGGCCTACATGAATATTAGCGTCATCTTCATGGCAGACCTCACACCCAGACATACTGGTGTATTATACCTGGCCTACATGAATATTATTGTCATCTTTATGGCTGACATCACACCCAGTCGTACTGTATTATACCTGGCAGACATGAATATTACTGTCATCTTCATGGCTGACCTCACACCAAGACATACAGGTGTATTATACTGCTCTACATATATATTACTGTCATCATGGCTGACCTCACACCCAGACATACAGGTGTATTATACTGCTCTACATATATATTACTGTCATCATGGCTGACCTCACACCCAGACATACAGGTGTATTATACTGCTCTACATTAATATAACTGTCATTATGGCTGACCTCACACCCAGACATACAGGTGTATTATACTGCTCTACATATATATTACTGTCATCATGGCTGACCTCACACCCAGACATACAGGTGTATTATACTGCTCTACATTAATATTACTGTCATCATGGCTGACCTCACACCCAGACATACAGGTGTATTATACTGCTCTACATTAATATTACTGTCATCATGGCTGACCTCACACCCAGACATACAGGTGTATTATACTGCTCTACATTAATATTACTGTCATCATGGCTGACCTCACACCCAGACATACAGGTGTATTATACTGCTCTACATATATATTACTGTCATCATGGCTGACCTCACACCCAGACATACAGGTGTATTATACTGCTCTACATATATATTACTGTCATCATGGCTGACCTCACACCCAGACATACAGGTGTATTATACTGCTCTACATTAATATTACTGTCATCATGGCTGACCTCACACCCAGACATAGAGGTGTATTATACTGCTCTACATTAATATTACTGTCATCATGGCTGACCTCACACCCAGACATACAGGTGTATTACATGTATACTGCTCTACATTAATATTACTGTCATCATGGCTTTGTACAACTCAGACAACATGAAATCATTGTTCAGACAACATGAAATCATTGTAATAATTTGTAAGAAAATTGCTGAAATATTATAAAGGTGACATTGACACAGTCAATTTAGTTTCACTGGGGAGGAAAATCCTATTTTATTTCTTAATTCATGCTTGACAATCTACAATGATACATTAACTATTTACACAATCATGTCAACACAAAAACACAGTTTTTGTATTCTTATTTAGAAAAAGGTGAAAATTATAATTTATTCATTACAATTTTATAATGTTGATGTCACTAATTGTGTTTACAGAGGAGTGTCTGACAGAAATGTTGTCTCCAAGATTTATGCGTGGTTATATTGTCCTAATGAAATGAACTATAAACTATTTAAAGTTCAAAAGTGGACAATATACACTACTTCTCTCTGTCCTATAATTTATGCATTAATTTGTCAGTACAGTGCTATCTAAGTGTCATAAAGCGACAATTTTTATTACTGGGACACTCTGCAATCTTGAAGTATTTACCCAGTGTTAGAATTTGCACCTTGATTTATTTTAATTCAAAGCTATTTAAATATATCAGGAAAATCAATATGGCAATGCAGATTTTATACCATAGAACTGATGACATGACAGAAATATAAATTAAATAAGGTGAATTAACTCAATAAACATTACGAATGTTTAACACCCAGTCATAAAAATGCTTCTCTGATGATGCGTGTTGACCTAAAATGACTTTTTCCCCCCAAAATGTTTCCCCTATTATGTACATGTATGTGTCTTTGTTAAGACCATGGAGGATGGCTTTCATCCTTTATATCTAAATGATTTAAAAAAAATAAAAATGGGCCTAACGTCATTTTTCAGCACATTTTAGGCTATGTATGATGGTAACTAAATCTTTTAAGTGGTGAAGGCAGACCACCAATTCATTCCTGGGGAGAAACAGTAAGCCATCTGTAAGAATCCCTTAGTAAGTTACAAGACTAAAAGAAATGGCAAACAATGATTCATGCATCATCATATATCAATCAAACCAGTTACATAAACTTTGTATTGACTGTGCATACCGCCCTTATATACTTACAGCAACGGTGGGGAATACATAGAATAATAAATGGGTATTTTCATATTGCACCCTGTATCAGGCCTGCGACACCATATCACACCCTATATCAGGCCTGAGACGCCATATCACACCCTATATCAGGCCGGAGATGCCATATCACACCCTATATCAGGCCTGAGACACCCTATCACACCCTATATCAGGCCTGAGACACCCTATCATACCCTATATCAGGCCTGAGATGCCATATCACACCCTATATCAGGCCGGAGATGCCATATCAGCCTGAGAGCTTTATTTGACATGAAAATACACGTTTTTATTCTATTTATCATATGTACTTGAGCGTTGTCGAAATTTCAACTTCAGCTCACTCACTACGCTGTTTTCCAGGGAGAATTTTTTTTTTTAGATCTAGTCCATTCTGATGTGCTCATTTCTGTCGTGTAAGTGGTACACAACATTTATTTTTGTCCGAAACCTTACTGAAAATGAATTCCATTGAATTTGAAATTTTCTAATCAAGGTGAATTGTCATTTATAGTGGTTATTTTATCCATGGATAATGATTCTATAGCCAATAATCTGCCACGAAAACAGGATGAAAGTAACTAATGAAACGCAGACGACAAACAATACCCGTGACAGATCGTATACAATCGTAACTGATCGGTTATTTCCGTATCACTCCGGTAAAAGGATCGAGATGAACATTCGGTTATTTCCGTGATATGACGGTTTTTCACCCTATATTTCATGCGTGGAATAAAGGTTTATTGCCCATCAACGAAATCCTGATGGATATGACTAGCTAGGTCTATATCATATTGTATATTCAAAAACAACGTATTTATAGGAAAGTATGTGATAAATTAATTTACTTCAGTATAATCACACACATACATTTTATACTATTTTCAACAGTCTATTATATATCTTGGACAATGGGGGCGTCCGTGGCCGAGTGGTTAACGTCTCTGACTTGAAATCACTTGCCCCTCACCGCTGTAGGTTCGATCCCTCAGGGGCCTAGGAATCTTTATGTGAGGAAGCTATCCAGCTGGCTTGCGGAACGTCCGTGATTCTACCCAGGTGCCCGCCCGTGCACGAAAATTTCCCGGATGGGCACCTGGGGTCTTCCTCCACCAGTGGAAGCTGGAAAGTCGCCATATGACCTTAGCTGTTGGTGCGACTATAAAATCCAATTCAATCAATTCAATCTTGGAAAAAGCGAACAATTTTGGGTGAATATATACATGTACAAGATTTTGCCACCATAAAGAAACTATATATTTAAATCCGGTTTATTATGTTACTGCACCGTATGATACAATAGCCTGACAATCCCGGGAGCTCGTCAAGGGTTTGCGATGCACCATAAACTCAGGTATGCAGCCTGTACTCTTTACCTGTGCATTAACTGTTAAGTTATGTGCATTCAAGTTCAAGTTGTCATCAAATACATTTCGGTCGCTTTATTGCAATATATATTACTTTAACAAAGACAGTGGAATCATGGGCTGCATCTGACTGGGAGCTGTAAGGGAGAAAGTGCCTTACAAATGGCGGGAGGTGTACAGTACTGGTTCTACCCAGGAATAAGTGGGTAGTCTGCCTGCATAACAAAAACATCGACCATCAAACAGGCCTAAAATGCACTAAAAAATGATGTAAAACAACGTAATCACAGCCAGGGTGATATATATAAAAGAATGAACTCATTTTGTGTCTTGGCAAATTATAGTCATAAAAGCAGCTGAACAAAGTGTACAACAGCCATGATTGAGATTAAACCAATCAATTGCACGAGACATGTGAAGCAGTACACCTCCTAGATTATATTATATAGAGCCCATTATTGTGACTGCAAGTCTGGCAAAAACACTAACCAGAGTTCTGTAATTTAGTAACATTTTTGCTTTTTGTCTAACCTAATAACGTTTTTTCCTTTCCGCTTAAATTAACCAGGCATTCTGTAAAGTGTATACAAATTTTGTGTTAAGTGAACATAATTTATGTAACATTCTCATAGAAATTCCAATTCAGTTGCAAATTGGAACAGTCCAAAAAAAAAAAAAAAAAAATATTGATTCTAAAGTGTATATGTACAATTGTATGTCAGCGACCATATTTATTATAATATAGCTTTCTTCCTAAATTACTACTTGCAGCAATTTTTGCAAAAAATGTAGGCATACTGAAATGCCATCTCAGCATTCATCACCAGGTTTATCTCTGCATAAAAAAGTTGTTCTTTTAATATAACCATGTTATTTATCATTTATATTACCATTTGTGACATGTGTCAAATTGTACAAAATGTTCTCCTGCACACAGGTTAAGAAATATAACACTTCACAACAACAAAGCTGTTACATGTAGAGGACAACTTGTGTGGTTCTGGGGAAAAATTATTTTTTGTCATACTCATTAAATTCGGTCTTCATCCTCTTTATAACAGTTTTAGTGGGCAACTCCACGGGTGGCAAAACTGTGGGCAACTCCACTGGTGGCAAAACTGTGGGCAACTCCACTGGTGGCAAAGCTGTGGGCAACTCCACTGGTGGCAAAACTGTGGGCAACTTCACTGGTGGCAAAACTGTGGGCAACTCCATGGGTGGCAAAACTGTGGACAACTCCACTGGTGGCAAAGCTGTGGGCAACTCCACTTGTGGCACAACTGTGGGCAACTCCACTGGTGGCAAAACTGTGGGCAACTCCACTGGTGGCAAAGCTGTGGGCAACTCCACTGGTGGCAAAGCTGTGGGCAACTCCACTGGTGGCAAAACTGTGGGCAACTCCACTGGTGGCAAAGCTGTGGGCAACTCCACTGGTGGCAAAACTGTGGGCAACTCCACTGGTGGCAGAAGACAGCCTACATAGCTCCAGCATAACAGCAGAATGTGAAGCAACTATGCAGTTCTGCAGGTCAGAAGGTTCTCTAGAAACCATTTCTGCATTATTTTTGTTATTTATTATTATGCATTGGTGCAAGTTTGAAAGAAATTAATTAACGTTCTTAAAGTATCGACTAGACATGAAACAATAACTGCACAAATTGTCTGAGGTATAATAAGGGGCATAACACTGCACATTGTAACAAAATGGTGATTCAATGTGGCAAGCTTGCAAGAATATGATTAAAGGCAGAATATGCTTATTAACACATAAACTGAAACAGTTGACGAAGCACTCGGAAGCGTTACAACATAAGAGAATTACGCTAACAAATAAATTGAATAAAATTAAACTGTACACATTATGCCGAATAAATATTTGTGTACTAATTACGCTGTATCCCCTACACTCTGCGACTATGCTAAAGTGTGCAGATCCAAATGGTTTATTTATAGCACAGGTAATGTTTATGTAAACACAAGAATTAAAAAGTCAGCGTCAAGTGATATTGTAGCCAATAATCCCTGCCACCACACAAATCACGTGACGATACATGCAGCTGAGGCCATGTGATTACAAAAAATGGTGATACACTTGGTAATGCTTGGTACAGCAAACTCTTGCCGTAACCAACTCGCAATTTGTAATAACATCATCACCTAGAAGATGTTGAAAACATTCAACCTGTTTTGGCTCGGGTCATAGATTTAAATAGGGTCATACATTTAAATTTATACATATGTAGGTCTATGCTTGGGTGTAATCTCTTTATTAAACATACCGGTACGCAAAATCTTCTGTAATGTTCTCAATGGAATGTTTGTTTACAAGTAACCAGTGTTCTAAAATAGTTTTTTTTGAATAAATACATTATTTTTGTAACCAGATACCCGTTTTTCACACTATTTTCCTATAAGTTGAAATATTGACCTGAAAAATATTTAACCAAAAAATTAAACTTAGCTGGATTTCAGCTATAAATGTGTGTGGTGGCAGTGGGTACTGTAACAGAAAGGGGAAAACCACTGCAGGGAGTTTGACCAGGACCCATTCCCAAAATAGTGAAAACAATCTGAAACGCCAAAACATAGGTAGGGGTGCACATACAAATAGGAAAGGATGAACAATTATTTTATCTAACTAGTAAGTGCGAGTCCATAATTATTAGATTAATTCCAGTGTTTGACCTCAGTGTGAATAAAAGTTAATTGTAAAACAATTTTAATTTCACTAGGACTCTTATAAACTGAAGAGTAGATAGCGTTGCCCAGTGTCAACCAGGTTTGTTTGAACTGCTTAAAAGCTTTTGCATATCAGAGGTGTTGAAAGGTGGGTTGAATTCTTATCATGAAACTTGTGATGTAATAATGGCCTCTTGTTCAAATATATATGAATTGATGAGAGACAATATTTAGGTTAATGTTTACAATGTAAATACATGTAATATTCAAACTGGGCTATTATTTTTCGTCAAAGACATTTTATTTTCACCCCAGGTCAAAAACTTTTTAAATGAAATTGGGGTTTACATGTACGTACCGGTAATATATTATTTATATTAGGTTATGTTGGGACAGCCACCTCTGAGGGAGACGAAATGAAGGATGAACAAATCAAGCGTGCCTCTTCCAGGGATGGAACCCATTTTGAGGCAAAGGTCTATAGTTGTAAAATGAAATGCATAATCCACTGAGCTACTGAGGCTGCTAGAAACCGGGACAGTTGAAGTTGTGTCTGAGGCCACTAAAACCAGAACACTTGGGAGTTGTATCCATGGCAGCTATAACAGGAACAGTCGGGAGTTGTATCCGAGGCTGCTGGGACCAGAACAACTGGAGATGTATCCGAGGCTGCTAGGACCAGAATAACTGGAGTTGTACCTGAAGCTTCCAGGACCAGAACAACTGCAGTTGTATCCGAGGCCACTAGAACCGCAACAGTTGGAATTAGATCCGAGACTGCTAGAACAGGAACAATTGAAAGTTGTATCTGAGGCTGCTTGAAGCCGAACAGTAGGAATAAAACACAAGAATGGCATATTTTACTTTGACCATGCAGAGCGAGACTTGTGAACCAAACTTTGCAGTTAGAATTTACATGTAAACAGATTACATAGATGTCTGTACAGGCTTTCTCATGATACTGTGCAAGTCATAGATGTCTGTACAGACTTTCTCATGATACTGTGCAAGTCATAGATCTATGTCTGTACAGGCTTTCTCATGATACTGTGCAAGTCATAGATCTATGTCTGTACAGGCTTTCTCATGATACTGTGCAAGTCATAGATCTATGTCTGTACAGACTTTCTCATGATACTGTGCAAGTCCGCTTTTAATTCAGCATCAACACAAAGAAAGTCTTGATGGAGGTCCAGTATATTTTTGACTGCGTTTAACTCAGTGTTAGTAATATGCTATGGAAACACAAATTTAATTGAATTTTAGACAATACTGTGTTACATGGAAACACAGATTTATACTATAAATATATAGAAACAAGCACATTTAGGCCAGTCAGTGTATGTACTACTACTTACTATAAAGCTTTGAACAGTGTTCCAATTATTTTTTTTGACAAACTGATTGAGTTAGAGAAAGTAATAACATGAACATGTATGTTCTATATTAATTTTTAAATATGTTGTGTATAGTGAGTAGACTAGTTGTAAATGTTTGCAAAATTAAAATAATTTTATGCGTAAAACCAAACGAAACGTGCGACTAGTCGACTGACGCACTGACCTCCGGTGATACTAATTAATTTCCTGAAGAGACTCTGTACAGTGTAATTAAGTTACAGCTGTAGAATTGATTACCACCCACACTTCCTTAGTGCTTTGTGGTGAAGTTCTTACAATGATATAAGACTGGAACAGCGTTTGAAAAGCAAAGTCTATACAGGGCTTTTTTTAACCGACTTTAGTGGGAACAAAAATTAGGCCCTTCCCAATTGCAATAACCCCTGTTTTTTCCCAATTCTTGGTAAAAAAAAATATTCACTGTCTAAAAAAAAAGTTGTTTGTATGTTAAAGGGACACACGGCAATCTTATTTTTTTAAAAACTTGTGGTGCCCCATTAGTTTTTCTACATAAATTGCATTTGTTCAATAATTAATATGAATTATAAGAATAGTATAAAGCAAATTGTTTTTACATATACTAACTGTTGATTACATTTCACCAATTATATATTCAAACCTATGGTAGAATAACGAAGAAAAGTTGAAAACTCAAAATTGTATTTAAATATATGCATGCAAGCAGATTTAAAGTCAAAATGGTACTGGATTAATAAATCGAGAGGCTAATTTTAATGCTCGATAAAATGATTGCCATGTGTCCCTTTAAAATCTGTGCAAATTCAATACCTGATTGATATTATACCTAAAGCATACATTTTAATAAAAGTTTTCTTTTAAAAAAACATACCCATAAATAGCGAAAATCTCGCTCTTTTTGAAATTTCTTGCCCAAGTTTGAAAATCTTGCGTTTCTTTTCCCCAAAATCAGCAGGCCTTAGGCTTTCCCCAATTTTCTCGATAAAAGCCTGCAGTAGTTGAATAAATCGTGTACTTATATTAAAATGCGTAAAAAGCAACAGTTGACAACGGTTACAATATTAACTGCAGCGGACATATCTATAGATAGAAATCTCTGACTACATACGACTCTCTTGACGCTTTAGATTTTGCACCTACCGGTAACCTTATCGGGTCGACCCAATCTGCACCCTTTAGAAGTTACGATTTTTTCATTCAAAAACGTTTAAATGAAAGCACCCTTTCATGTCACTGGATTCGCTAGTAGATGTGTCTAAGGGATTAACCTTACTTTACTTAGGTCAGGTAAATCAGCCTAATCAGGTGTAATAATCACTTTGCTGTGAGATATACACCTTCTGAAGGGTTCCCCACTCTGCTTGGGGTCCACCTATTCTATATACTCTTTGTGCCACCAGTTCTTTCTTTACATAGATGTATTAAATACCCATGTACACTTCTTAATATCAGCATTTGTAAGTTCTCTATACTTAATATATCTAATACATAATGTAAATACTATGAAGAACTATTGTAGTATATGAAAATACAACACAGGTTAATATGTAATTTTGAGCTTAATGTTCACATACATGTAGCAGTGCTCAAGAAATAGGATAGCCCGACGCCCGGGGCTCCTCGAAATCCATTCCGGGCCTGTCTCATTTTGCAGACGAGGAGCCCGTCGGGCCTGTCTTAAAAAAAAAAAAAAAAATCCCCCAAAAAATCAGTTTTACTGGATCTCAAGCTCAAGTTCCTCAAGACAAAATACTCCCATGTGTATTGTGAACTGTGAAAACACTTGCAATAAAGTAATTAAAATGTGTTATACACACATTGAAACAATAAGAAGTTCGAATATTTTGCCTGGCTTCGTGTCGGCAGTTTGTCACATCTTTGAGGTCGACAATTGTTGACATAAAACTCATTATTCTGCTATTAGGGTTGTGTTTTCTTTCCTTTGTGATAAGAAATACCGTTTTTGTCATTAAAAACACACTAATGCATGAAAAAAAAATCGTTATTGATGGTATTTCGATTGAATGTTTGTGAAATGTTCGGGCCGTAAAAGTGCGGTGTCATAGTAGTTCGGATGGTACATAATTTCGGATATTTTTTTTTTTTTTTTTTTTTTTCATAATCAGATAAGAAAAAATGTCCTTTAAAAATACATGTTGGTGGAAAGAAAAATATATATACTGTATATGTATAAATACAGATATAAAGTATATTTCTATTCATTATTTAAGGTGTAAGGAGTTCCTGGAATCCTACTTTTAAATGAATTCTAGTCTAGGCTCCTAATTCTTTACTTGGAGAAAGTGGTGACAAAAAGAAAAAATATAGCCAGAGGAGGCTCTGATAGTCTCATAAAACCCGATTAAAAATTTGGCTCCAAGTTTAGCTCCAGTTTCACCAAGTCGGCTCTGATTATTATCGTTTGGCAAAAGTGCTAGTACTCTCCTTTGCATTGGTTATAAATTACTATGTAATATTGTATTCTAACATATTTTAAACGAAATGGTAAATAATTCCGCTGACCAGGGAGCATAAAGTGGTAGCAAAAAGAAAAATCTAGTCAGAGGAGGTTCTGAGCTTGATTAATACATACGTAACAAATATGTGCTATAAAAGTGAATAAAGACACATTTCCAATAAGAAAAAAATATTGGACCTTTCCATTTTAAATCAGGGCCTGTCCATTTAAAATCAGGGCCTGTCCATTTCAAATCGGGGCCTGTCCATTTTCAGAAGCAACAAGCCCTGGGCCTGTCTCTTAAAATAATTTTCTTTGAGCACTGTGTAGTAGAAGTATTTTATTTATTTCAGTGTGTATACAGATGGTCCCACGCGAAACTTGCACTTTCCGCGATACCATCACGGATGTAAATATTTGATCATCGTGGATTTCTCCCTAGAATTACCCAAGTTCCATCGCAATTCGCGGCAACCACAAATGTCCGATAAAGCTGACAAAAAGTTGCCTTCGCAGTATAGTTATGACCCAAGACTAATCCATCGCGGAATCGCGATGATTTTCTAAATGATTGAAAACTCGGCAGATCGACAATAAGCAGTTTTTTCTTTATGTGTGCACACATAATAAACTTAGTTCATTTTAAAAAACAACATGTTCAGTGTGTACCTGTTTAGGAACCATTTAAAACCATGTAATAATTTGAATAAAATGATATAAACACTGGCACTATCAAGCGAGGGTAAATTTCCACCTCGTTGCTAGGTGTATTGCTATCCGCGCATGTACTGTGTGTAAAACAGTGAGTATAAAGTCAGACGCTGAATTAAAGGGACACAAAATCTAAATCTAAAGCTTTGCATTATCTCAATAATTTTGAACAATGATTTGCAAATATATACTAAACACAGATCTTTAGATAATGTAATTCACATGAACATGCAAAAACATTTTCTGGATTACAATGTATTATTAACACTACAGTAAACATGGTAAAAACATTTAAAGGTAACCCGGCCTTGAATTCACCAACCATTCTTGAGAATATTCTTAGACTTAAGCTTAAGTATGCAAATTTCAATCACAAATATTTCTGTAAGTTTACAGAATAAACATTCATAACAAGCTGCTATGTATAAATATGATACATACTAATAAATAAAATGTCTTACGATTGTTTATCTTTGACAATCATAGAAATATTTGTGAACGAATTTGAGTATTTGAGCTCAAGTCTAAGAATAGTTTGAAGAATGGTTGGTGAATTCCAGGCCTGGGGGTGATTCGCGGATTTTAACCGTATTACTCGCCGGGATTCGCGATGACACAATTCACCGACTATGATTAGGTTGTCCGTGATGGACGAAAAATAAAGTCGCTTAGAAGGGCGGACTTTTACGCTATCATCGCGGGTTCGCTAACCAGTTTTCCAAGGGGCTATTATCAAGTGGAAAATTTAAGTTCCGCGTGGCACCATCTGTACACATTGTACAATAATCATGTAAGTTTAAAATTTAATTCAGATAATGTATTTCACTATAAGTAGGGCTCCACCTCCCACCACCTCCCGGGCATTATGCAAAATGCCAATGCCAGGGCTGTCTTTCTACCATGGGGGAATGGGTCCGGGTCCCTCACAGGGGGGAATTTTCGCAATTTCAGTAAAAGGGGGAATTTTGCATGAGAGTTCAAATATCCATAACACATTATGATATCATCAATATAAAATGAAATCATGCTGATAAATTAGATATATAACACTAAATTGACAAATAAAGCAAGGACTTAAGCATACAATAACACAATTTTATTGTTGTTTATGCCAACCAATATATATTTAACAATAAATGGGTTCAAAACAGACTTGAAAAATATGTATGTTGACTAGCTGTAAGCGTTCGACTATGTTCAAAAAGTACCAATGACAGTTATATCATTTACTTTGTTCTACTTTCTTCAACACAAGCACAATTAACACTTAGTTCTCTTAAAATTCTAGCCTTCTGTCTTTCAGTTTATTTTTTTATATTTTTTTTCAAGGGGGGAATTTTTACACTGAGGTGGGGGAAAAAAAGATACTTTTCAGATGGGGGACTGGGGCCGAATAACGGCCCCAAAAACAGCCAAAAGACAGCCCTGAATGCCAACGGGGTACCCATATAAAATGTAAAATAAAATAAAAAATACTGGAGTAGGCAGTCAAGGTGGGAGAGTGTATTTTTGGATACAAAAGATTGAAAATGAATTGAATTGTTTAATAATTTTTTCTAAATGTCTATTTTTTATTTGTTTTTTGAAAATGATGATTGCATAGACTGATGATTTATTAACATTCAAATTAATTAACACAATCCACAAGTTTTAACTCACTGCTTCAATTGCTCCATTAATAATGTAGGATATCTGTCCTCCAAGCACTTAACTCCCACTTCCAGGGGGTTATGGTATAATTCAGCAATTAAGGAAGTGTGCCATAAATGACCTGGAGGATTACTTAACATGCACAATAATATCTGACATCTAAATAAGGGCATACTGTAAACCCCCGTATAAGCACGCCCCTCCTTTATTTCAAGAGAAGCGTTGTGTTTTTTTTTATACATATTATGAGATCTAGTTTAGGCCAAATAAAATTATACCTGTGTTTACTGTAACATTGCTGAAAAAAAATGGGGTAGGTAGGTGGGCATTTTATTATATTCTTTTAATTTTTTGGCGAAGTTACATTTAAGGTGGCGATGAGCTTTGATGAATGGGAAAATGTGGTATTTTAAAAACTACAATAGATAACAATATGAAATTGTGTATGTTTTATTGTTTGTTTCCCAAAAGGCCTGACAACAACTGGCTCTTTTCCCAATCACTTGCAATTATTGCAAAGGGGTCAAACAGTTTAATTTATTTTTTGCTAGTCCGGAAGAGGGTCAGTTCCAACAGCAGGACAATGAGCACATGAGTCGGCCATGATCGCGTGAAATAATTATTTTTTCAATTTTTTTTTTTAAAAAAAAGAGGAGTCCGGTGTGTTTTCAGAGAGTCGGTCGGGTTACAGTAAACTCAGGTATAATTTTATTTAGCCTTAGAGAAAATGCACATGCCAGTAGCCTGACTTGAAGTATAGTTTAGAAAAAGACCTCCCCACAAGGATTTAGAGGTATAACACATGCCTGTATGGTCTCAAATAAACGCCCCCACACCCCTTTGTCTAAAATGGAAGTTTGGTCTGTTTTATGAAATTTTTAAATGCGTGACCGCAACCTGTTTTTAATACCCATTAAATGTAGGGATTTTTCTGCATTTTTGGAAGTGGGGCCAGGGGCCTTTTGAATTGGGAAAAATGCACGTGAAATCTAGAAATTGGGAAAAATAATGATCCTACTATATTACACATTGTTTGCAATAATTTCGAAATCAAGCTCTTACACAAGTCTGCAACAAATACATTGTCAAATAGGGCTACGTACATTTAATATATAAAAAATACATATATATAACTATTTTTTTGGGGGAAAATATTTTGCTTTTTTTTTGGAATATATGAGGATATTTGGATTGGGATATTTTGGATTGGGATGGGGAAAATCGGCCCCAAATAATACATTCAAGATACTGGTGCATTAAAATGTTGACTCGGTATACATGTAGATGAATGTGTCTACAATGTATTTGACAGTCAAGAAATTTCGATCCTAAAATTAAATAATTTATGTATAGAATACATGTATTTTTGTAAAAACACATACTTTTTGTGTGTTTCTTTTGTATTCTTGTATCTTAACATATCAACTCATTACTGGTAATAAATCAGAATTTCACATTTTGCAGATTATACATTACTGTAAGCTGTGCCCTTAAAAGGCTTGATATGCTGAAAGTCTGTAACCGAGTTGATCGAGTCTCAGACTTGGTTCACTTGCCCATCACCGGGTTACAGGGTTCAAGCCCTCATGGGACCAGGGATGCAAATCAGACAGTTATCACTCTTTTTCCTTCTTCACAAAACGACCAGGCAGTGATTTTTTTACCTCTGCGTCCTGCGTCCAGGACGCACAAATCCTGCGTCCAGGACGCACAAATATTTCCGTGGACGCAAATTGTCAGAACATGTGCGTTCTCGGGAAGCACATAAATTGCAAGTAAAGAGTTCCGTAATTCATATTTCCCCTGTAAGAATTCAATCCGTCGCTTTTTTCTCCGCGTCTACCGCCATATTTCCGCTGTAAGAATTCAATCCGTCGCTTTTTTCTCCGCGTCTACCGCCATATTTGACTATTCGATGAGGGTTAAGTTTACCCTCGCACCGTTCCGCGTAATTTTGTAACGTCGATTATTATTGGATAATGGTCATACGATTAGCCAATGGAATCGGCCGTGATGTAAAACACGAAACGGTGCGGAAGTAAACATTCCACGAGTTGGCGATGCATCGTCTGCAAAATGGGGTCAAAGAGAAAACTAAACAATGACTCAAAGCAACAAACACTCTCCAGTTTCATTCAAAAGGCCAGTACATCCTCCAATAATGACGCTTGTGAGAAATGTTTTCAGATGGTAGTTAATCACATGTTTGTTCAGATCAGTATTTGCTATGTTCTAGTCATTCAGATTGCAATTAATCACCTTTCTTTTCATAGTAATATTTTTCAAATTCTAGTCATTGATGTTAACAGTTAAGTTAGTTCTAATTAAGGATTATTACTACTTCTCTTAAAGAAAGGGGGATGTTGATAGAATGATGCAGTGTTCTCACGACTGCGATTGTTATGCTCTCATCGTATGTATGCCTGATTAAAGTTATCAACACCATGTTATAAAATAGTGCTTGAATTTGAAATAGATTACTATTAAAACCTGGGACTCACTCCTTTAGTTTTGGGACTCATAGATTTTTGGCCCAGCGAGTCCTCGGACTCGTACAAGTGAAATTGTAAAAAAATCACTGCCAGGCTATTCTTTACAATTATTAGCGGAAAAAAACTGACTTGTTACCTTTCCATATTTTTAGCAAGACACAAAGATTATTGTAGAAGGCATGGACTATTTTGGCCACATCTATTAGGGAAAAAAACCTGACTTGTTACCTTTCCATATGTTTAGCAAGACACAGGCCACATCTGACCTTGCTATTATAATACTCTATTATAATACTGTGTGTATTACCACTATTACTATACATACATGTAGTGTTGTGTTGCCAAAATGTCATTGTGTAAGCCATTATCATGATTATGTTTGAAGTCAATGGCATGATTATAGAAGGGTCATCTACCCACAAAAATGCAGTCTTTATATTTATTATGCTCCTTCATGCCTGTGAAAAAACATTAAAAAACAAACAAAAACACCTTGACAATTATCAAAAAAGGCTCATCTTAGAAATCATGGACACCTACATGTATATCTAAACTTGTGTTCATTCAAATGTTTGTTTCCCATGAGGTTATTAAAAGAAATGATTGTATTCCATTCAATTATGCAACCATTAAAACAACTAGAAATGTGTCCAAACGTCATTTGACGAAAAAAGGGCCGTAACTCGGTAATAGACTAAGAGGTCGATTTTGACGACAAATCAATATGCACATCTTGAAAGCATAGGTAAGCATCCATTACAGTTTCGAAACAATTGGATGAAAACTGTTGGAGAAGATAGACACACAAGATAGTTTTAACATAAAGTTTTACGAAAAAAGGGCTATAACTCCGGTAATACAAGGTCGATTTTGACGCCAAATCAATATGCACATCTTGACATCATAGGTAAGCATCCAGATTAAAGCTTCTAAACAACTGGTTAAAAACTGTGGTAGGAGATGGACAGATATCTCGGGGAAAGATATTCAGACGGCTTAAGCCATAATATGCCCCCTCATCATTCGGTGGTGGGGGCATAAAAACCAGATCTGAGAAGGAATTTCCAAATAAATAATGTGGCTAGTTTTCTTTGAAATCCAATTATTAATAATTATACAGAAGACATTTGCGCACTTACCTGCCAATATTCTCGCCGACAGTGTACCTTTCATCTAGGGGTGCGTTGATAATACTAGTGGTGGGGGTATACACAGCCGAGCTGCCCGTTGATTTAATACCGTTATGAATACTGTTGTGGTAGTGAACATTTTGTAATCCATTTTTGCTCATGGTGGATAGAGAATTACATCACACATTTCCAGAAAAACTAGCACCTGAAATAACATATGAATTCACAGGTACCGTATTACGTGTATCTATACTACAGGGCTTCCACTTAGGTTCAAATTTA
Source organism: Cyrtodaria siliqua (assembly GCA_037043455.1). NCBI lineage: Eukaryota > Metazoa > Mollusca > Bivalvia > Adapedonta > Hiatellidae > Cyrtodaria > Cyrtodaria siliqua. Next base: position 27,659 of record JAWPHD010010541.1, read on the forward strand.
GGAAGTTCAAACTTCCTGTGTATCAAATTGTGAAGTTCATGGGGAAAATGTAGGAAGTTCCAGTGTTTGGGCATGGCATTCATACTCAGTCTTTGAGTCAGTGATTCCGCGTGGTGGTGAGGGAAACAATATATCTAAATTGTTAAAAAGTAAAAAAGGATATTTATAATCACAGGGCTTTTTTCCACAAAATTGGGAAGAGGCCCAGGCCTGTCCATTTTGGGAAAAAAGAACGCGTTTATTTCTCATTTTGGGAAAAATACAAGGTTTCATAAATTAAGTAAATATGACATTAATATACTTTATTTATATTGTCATCCATTATTTACCATAATTATTAACTTTTCCAAGTCGGAATTTACTTAGCAGACAAAAACACACTGCAGAATTCATGCTTTTTCTCAAATTCTGAGAGACTGCTGTTTTCCGATTGGGAAATATTTCTGCCACAGTTGGGAAAAAACAGTCCAATTTTCTGTTGGGAAGAGGCCCTTTACAGGCCTCTGTTATATAAGGTAAAATAGCCCTGAATCATCCATATGTTTATAAAAGAAAACATTTGATGACATCATTATATAAACGGTTTCAAACTAAAAATACTTAATTTGCGTGCCATACCCCACCCACAAGTTTTATACAGTGAATTACATTTTGCAAACAATTTTCAATTTATCAGTCCAGGAAAGCTTTTAAATTGGCATACATTAATGAAAGGTATGTAAAACTGTCAAGTGTAGGAATAAATGCAACAGATTCTTTAATTTATTATCAAAGCAATCGATTGTTTTTGACAGTGATTATTTCACTTCCGTGTTTAGTCTCCATTCCGCGAAGAGTTCTTTCCCCTAGGTTAGAGATTATTAAATATTGTTTGTATATCAGTACTTCCGTTTCTATTTGTAACTTTGATAAATACATAGAAAAATGACACAAAGATATAAAAGAAATAGCCTAAAAAGTAGAATCTGTTTGTGTAAGGAGTTTCAACTTTGTGGTTAATGAATATAAATTAAGCAATTTGGAATCGAGATTATATTGCTACTTTCATTTTGTGAAATGGGCGGCTAGGCCAATTATCTAATTTAACACTCTCCTCTCATCATGCGTGTGACCCTTGATAAAAACTGGACAAAACCGGTTTTACCCGTCAATTACAGGCTCCACTGAGTTTTAATTGCTTTACAACTTGTTACGTCGGCAGTCTCAAATGAAATTAGATTAGATGGGCGGGGCTATAATCGGTAATTTACAGATTATGGGACGTCCGTAGTAAAGAATCGTGGCATACTTTGAAGTTTTTAGAAGTACACTGTACGCCTTTGATGTTAATTCTCGCCGTACAACTATGATTTTTGGACGCAATTTACGGCCATACGCCCGTAAACGGAAGCCCTGTATACTATAAAATAAATAACAATTAGACCTTGACAGTGACCGTTATCTGGTAATATATTTGAAAGGTCCCACTGGGAGCTCGATTTGTAAGTGAGGAAGTGTTGATTCTTATGGATGGCGGGCGGTGTACAGTACTGGTTCTACCCAGGAAAAGTATATATGACGGTCGATTTTTTTGTGGCTCCACCACAAAAAAATTGACCGTCATATATATAACAGTACATATTGAAAATGACGTATAACACTGGTCATACAAACAAACATATATTTTTTTTTAAATCAGTATCAAATATTATGGAATTATTTTATCATCTGAAAGACATTTAAGTGATTTGTTTAAAAACAAAATGCCATTCTATAAAAAAAATCAAAAAAGAATTATCAGCTCAAAAAAGAAGGTCAAGGTCATAGATGAAATACATGCACCCAAAAAGACCCAAGAAACAACCAGTTCAAAATAGAATAGTTTGTCTTCCAAAGATTAAGCTATAAACTAGGTTTAAAGCACCGGGTGCATACTTATAGTTTCATGAGAAAGTGATGTAAATGTAACAATTAAAGTTATCTGCCCTTTGCGTGGATGGTGAAGGTCAAATTTGCTTTGTCACGTTGCAATGTACCACCCAAGATACAACTATAAGCAAAGTTTGAAAGGTCTAGTGCATACCGTTTGCGAAAACGTGACCTAAACGCAACAGTTGTATGTAAAAAATATTAAGTTATCTGCCCTTTGCTTGGAGGGTCAAGGTCACATCCACATTTTCTTTGTCACATTGCAATGTACCACTCAAGATACAACTAGAAGCAAAGCTTCTTGAAAGGTCTAGTGCGTATACAGTGCTTCCAACACTAAAACTCAACTATCCTACAGTTGGTGCCACGCGGATAACGACTTTTTCGCAGCATGCCCGCGGCCGTTTTTCGACCAAAGTAACAAATCCCCGTGATCAAACCGCGGATTGTCACCCGAAATATCGCGGGGAAAATCGTCGACGCGATTGCAAAATCCAGTCTCGAAAGAAAGCAATCACCGCCATTCTCTGTGATAGGTTTGCGGGGAAATTAGAGCAGGGATAAATAAAAAATGTAATAAAATTGATAAATACAATGATTAAATTTCGAAAGCAATAAGTCAGCGTTCTGGAAATATTTTGAAAATCCACTTGCCCAGGGCAAGTGGATTTTCAAAAGTCACTTGCCCCACATTTAAGAACACTTAATTGTCCCAAAAATTGACGGTATACCATTAAACGGGACGGACCGCCGCATACTTTGACCATTATACTTAGAAAAGGAAGGGAGTGTATTTTATGAATAAGTTAATACATTGTATTTATTCATATAAAAAAATCAAATGGTTGCATTTTCTTCTTTTGTGTCTATTACATCTTTGTGTTACTTAAATCATAAAATGATGAGACAGTATACAAACTCATTTTATTCCGCCCTCCCACCCCACCAATCACCACACAGACAACCCCATCATTTTTGATGACCATCCAAAAAAAAAATGCTTGGCAGCTAGTGTATGGAACTTTTAATGTCACAGTGTGTACAATTAACCAGTTGACAAAAAAAAAAGAAGCTATTGTTTTCATTTAAATGTACGACAAGCAAAGAAAGAAGACAAAAACGTTATTAAAAATATTCACTTGGCCCCAAATTTCTGCCACCATGCAGGGCTCCAAGAAAATTAAAATTTGGGACTAGCCCAGGGCAAGTAGATTTCAAAAGACCACTTGCCCTGACTGAAAAGTCACTTGCCCTGATTTTTTTTAACATGCCCCGAAATTGTTATTACCAATGAATAGTTGCCGGTACATAATTTTTGTCGATATTGAATTTTTTGCTTTTTTACTATGTTTTATTTATAATTAATTAATAATACACATGTGATTAGAATCAAATAATAAGGTTCTATTTTCCTATATTTTCCTTTTATTTATCCATTGCATCATATAACTTTTAGGATCGCGCCGCAAATCACGTCAAAAACCGTTCCAGGTCCCGCAAATTAAACCATCTAAAACAGGTGCGCGTTCCCGGTGTTATTTAGCAGCTTGCTTTTGTGAATAAGCGTTCGTTGTTAAGTATTTTATGATAAAAAAGACTTGCTGACATGAACTAAAAATAGAAAAAGATTATACAGCAATTCATCGAAAAATAAGAATATTAAAACGAAATCACGGTTCAAACTTAATATTTGAGTGATCTTTCTTCTTCTGTCCGGCGTGACAAATTTTCTTGACCACTCGATGTTAATATGAAAGCTGTAATGCGATTGGTTCAAATCATGTAATCGACCAATGAAATGCGCGCTTTGAAATTGATGAACTTTAATGAAGAGAGATAATTTTTGACAAATACGGCTTCAATTACAGCAATTATGAAATTGGATTTTAGTTTGAAAAGTTTGATTGTCGCGAGATTTTTTTAGACTAGCCCGACGGGCAACCATTTTTCAAAGAGAGACTAGCCCGGATTCAGATTGGACTAGCCCCGGGCGTCGGGCTATCCTATTCTAGGAGCCCTGCCATGGTAACGTTCCTAAGGCTCTGTATTTTAACTAAAGGGAATTAGATGAAAGAAAGAGGCGTGAATAGGGGTTCCTTTACTAGGGTTCCCTAGGAATTGTTTGAGAAGTAGTAGCAGTAACCATATTTATCAAAAGCGAAAGTTTAGAACTTGAGAAAAAGGTTCCGCGACTGATCTGAAATCGCGAAAACCCATGACATGCGCATATTGCTAAGTTATGCAACTTATTTGTGTAGTATGCACTTCCATATATGTTTAATTACAGACTATATCGATGAAATACACCAAATACCTCATAAAAGCGCATTGATATACGAGTGCTTTGAGTAAAAGAAATGTACTTTCGTTACGAACAAATCTTCGGCAAAATTATCTAAACAAAAACATAACGTCACATGGGTCTGTCAATCATTATTTTGACACATTAAATTTGCAAATTAAGAAAGAGTGAACACACGCCTGACGGCCGTGTCAGGATAAATTGTGCAGGCCTTTTTCTGCCCATTTTGGGAAAAAGACCCTGGACAAATTGGGGAAATTTACGCCGTAAATTTTGCAGAATTGGGAAAAAATGTAATCGCTTTACGCCTCAAATTGGGAATTTTCATAAGTTAGTTGTACATAAATATAAATATCAGGTTGTTTTAATTGCCTGGTTTCAATACATGATACATGATTTAAATATTGTCATTTTTATAGTAATTCCTTGTAAACATTTGTATATTTGACCTGACTTTGTAAAAAAAAAAAAAAAAAAAAAAAAAAAAAAAAATATATATATTTTTTTACAAAAGGAAGGGGAATTTTATTTCAGAATTGGGAAAAAAACAACATATTTGGCATTGGGAACGGGTCCGATAGTCGGACCCGTGAGAATAGTAGAAAAAGGCCTGTTGTGATACAGTGTTGTTTTCAAACGATGTGAAATGCACGTGTGGGCTAATTAGTTGTTTATTGAAATAATGCCACAAAACAAGCTGCCTGGGGCGAGATTGTTGATTGTACCGAAAGTTGTTTGATCTTATTAACAATCGCTAGAGGCGAAAAACAGCGGCCAGTTTTATTCAGTTATCAAAATGAAATTCTGATAAGGCTAGTTTGCCACTTGATTTGTTCTGGAATGGAAATGTCCGTCGGCAAGTGGCGGGCAACCAGATTTGCGAATGTCACTTGCCCGCACCCAAAACCATATTTCCGGAACCCTGTACGTATTTCAAACTTTTAATGCATTTAATAAGTTAACAGACGTTTTTTGTTTTTGCTGTCCAAAAGTCGCAGTTCTCTTCAACGGACATAAATTGGCTACCCACAATCCTTTGCGATGTGTGTACCTATTAACAAGGCGGCACTCAGGGCACTAGTCAGCTTTTGGGGGACTGGGGCCAGGGCCGTCAGGAAGGGTAATTTTGCGATGTTTTCATATCAAAGGGGAATTTCAAAGAAACACAAATTAGTGTATGTTTTTTTTTATTATTTAAGCGGCACCAAGAATGTACCATTCCAAATTACAAAAAATGTTTTTTTATTTGTTTTTTAGACATGTTAGAGGGGGAAAAAATAAACAGGATAAGGGGGAAAATATATCAGGGGTGTGATTGGCCTTTGAACAAAAGGGAGGAAAATTTGAGCGAGGGGTTACTTGCAGTCCCCTTACGGGGTCAAGGGGCAGCGCCCTTGTAGGGGTTCAGGGGGCGAAGCCCCCGAAAGCTCCTGGATTTTAGCTGTTTTAAATCATTTTAAGTCCATTTCTGATATGCTTATGGGTTGTTTGGTGTGACATTTTAAAACAAGAAAAGGGTAAGTTTTACTATTTTATTATCATTGTTAGTGTATCAACTGTAGAAATTTAAAAGAAATAGATGAAAATCAAGTAATTTGTAATAATTAATCTCATTATCATTGGTTATTTGACTAATGAAATACAACTGATATATTTATTAAAATGAGAAAATTTCCAAAGACTAAATTTTAAAGATCAAGTATTAACTATCTATTTTTTTGATCTCTCGTGTGTCCGCCGATCTTTCCAAGATTTTGGCCATGTTTTCCGCGTAACCATCTCTCAAAACAAAACAAACAAATTCACAGCGGACATTTTTTTCTTTTGTTTTTTTTATCTCAGCTTCACATTACAAGAGGCGCTTTGATTGGACCAGATAAACAACAAAGACCAATGAAAACTCGCGACAGAAAACTATTGAGAAATTGCCAGGATGTAAAACGTGTAGATCTCGGGATCTCGGATTTTACAGGATATTACGGGGCAAACGTGTAAAAGTCGGATTTTTTCGGCCAAAAATACAGCCCTCACCCCCCCCTGAAAAAAAAACTCCTCGGATCTGGACGAATTGGAAAAGTGACCCCTCGGACCATCGGAACCGCGGAAATCAGCGATTCTGAGGAAGAATCACACCCCTGATATATACTTTTAGGGGAGGGGAATGAGGCCGAATTTCGGCCCCAAAAACGGTCAAACGAGGGCCCTGGCACTGATCCGGAATTCTTAAAAAAAATTTGGATTATTTCGACTAAAGAACCCATCGATCTACAGTGTTTTATCTACAATTGGCTACATGCGAGTCATTGACACACCCAGGCAAAAAACAATGCGTCAAAATCCAAACATATGCGTCACATTGAAACTGGTGATCAATTCTCGACATTTAAAAAAAAATATTATGTTCATTTTTTATTGTTTTAATTACACAAAATACGTTTCAAAGTATTTTATGGAGCCAATTGAAGATAAAACACTGGACTTACTAAGCTTCAATGAGCTGCTCTGAAAACTAGTGTTTTTTGCAGCCTTGGTCATAGTTTTTTCAGTTTGGCCTCTGTGCACACACGGCAAAACATAAATCCTCCAAAGTCATCGCATTCTTTTTCAAAACGTAGCCAGCTGTACGTTCTCAACCATTGCAGGACGAAATTACATTTTATCTTGCGGGTTACCGTTACCTCGTCCTTTGCTGATTGGGACTCGACATTATTGTTGTTGTTATCAGTGCAGGTCGAAGGCAAACGCGGTCCAAACTGTAATTTTGTTTGTTTTGGATCTGCTTTTGCTTTTTTGACGTTCGACGTCATGTTGCGTAGAACGCCGACAACTTCTCGGAACAACTCATTTGATTGGACATTGCATACAATTCAGCCAATGAAAATCGTTGTTTCATTGTGCGACAATTGCGCGTAAATTACACTTATATCGCTTATGACTACGTTTATTTAACGGTACTTTTTCGACTGCGCCAATGTACGTTTCGGCAACAATATGTGTCCGTCAAATCGGAAAATACTGCGTATTCGACGCATGACGCAGGGGTAGATAAAACACTGGATGTATTAATAATCAACAGCAGAATAGTAAAATTATTTATATACATTATCCGGGCATTTGAATTTCCCAAAACAAAACTTAAAGTTTATTAATAGTTATTGAATATTAATGCATTAACTGATTAAGTTGACTGCAAAATTGTGCATTGATAATGAACGTAAATCTTTCACACCGGGTTGTGAGAATCAATTCACCCTTTTGCCATTATCAAATCTCGCTCTCGTTTTTCGCGAGATTTCGAGTTCGGGGTGTCTCAACACTAACTCTGTATAGTGAATATACAGTGTTTATTTGTTTTAGACAAATCTTAGAACGTATCATGCAAAAATATCGAGCGAGTGCTGTTTCTAGTTGTTTTAGTAATATAAACTGTCAGACTATTGACCTTTTCTGGGTAAAATGTCTTTTTTATTGCCATTATAATGATACCTTGAAACTGAAAGTAGATATAGAAGTGCGCCACGGTTACTCAAATAGCATACTCCTCGCGTTTCGTAAATTATTTAAAGTAATTAGCTTTACTTATTACACTTAAATAAGTAAGTCCCTGCATTTAAATGTAAACAGGAACGGTTCATTAATCTTTTCTACCAGTAGTTTGAGCAGGGAGTAACTTACTCCCTGGTTTGAGAGTCCAATACTGTGCATGCTGAGTTTTAAATTCACTACTTAACATAAGTATAAATTCTCCTTTAAATAATCTTCATAAAAGTATATTCCACAAACGAATATGTATTGCAAAGAGTCATTTACTGTTGATAATTGTTACGACAATTATTATGTAAAATAATTAACAGGGCTCTGCAATATATTGTTATTCCTACCACAGTATAAGATTTCATAAATCATAGGACCTAGATAGATATATAGCTATGCCAAAAACAATTAATTGCTAATGTTGAGTTTATGGCAGGTTGTATATTGCAATCAACAGATAAAGGGTTTCTCCAATAGTAATAATGCGGTACCCCGTGGCTAATTGGCTGTCCAAAGCAGGATGTTTGTTTAGATCAAAGAGGCCATAAATCACAAACACTGGCTACCCGTGGTGTGTTGACATCATATATAATATACAGTATATATTGTGTAATATTTTAATTTTCAATTTTATATATACATGTATTATGTATAAAGTGGGAAAGCTGTTTGTAGTTATGTTATTAATATGAGCTTTCAGATATTGAATTTGCCGGTGTTAAATGTGGTGTTTATTTGTAATTATGATGATATTTTGAAACCGAAAGTAGGTAGCCTAAATGTCGATGTCCCTGACGTTATTCGAAGATCATAATTATTGTGTTTCTTAAATTGATTTAAAAGTTCATTTATCTGCAAGACAGATGGAATATGTGACATGAAATACATAATTTCGATTTAAATAACAAACAAGCATGTAACAGACTTCCCTTTTTTTATTTTTGACTAATCCGACTGAACGTAATCTATTTGTAATGTGTTTAGTTTCACAAATGCATACTATAAATAAAATTGAATTGAAAACAGTTAGCTGAAGTTATTTTTTTACCCTCGCCGTATGCACCAATTAAAATATGACACAATTATAGTATATCTCTGATATCAACACACCACGCGCAGCCAGTGTTTGTGATTTATGGCCGCTTTGATCTAAGCAAACATCCTGCTTTGGACAGCCAATTAGCCACGGGATATCGCATTATTACTATTGGAGAAACCCTTATATTTTGATTGCAATAAACAACATGTACATAAAACCAAACATAAGCAAGCGACTGTTCAATTACTTATGTTTGGCATGGCTATATGTAGTCCTATGATTTATAAATGAAATAAAAAATAATTTGCAGAGTTCTGTTAATTATTATATTAATATTTAATACTTTTGCGATACATATTCGCTTGTGGAATATAATTAAGTGTAATAAGTAAAGTTAATTACTTTAAATAATTTATGAAACACGAGGATTGAGTAACGCACATCTACCTACTTTCGGTTTCAAGGTATCATTATAATGGCAATAAAAAAGCCATTTTACTCAGAAAAGGTCAATATTCTGACAGTTTATATTACTAACACAACTAGAAACAGCACTCGCATGGTATTTTTGCATGATACGCTCTAAATTGTGTCTAAAACAAATAAACACTATATATTCACTATACAGAGTTAGTGTTGAGACACCCCGAACTCGAAATCTCGCGAAAAACGAGAGCGAGATTTGATAATGGCAAAATCGAGAATACGGATCACGGTTGAATCACGGTGGTCAAAAGTTATTGTCCCCGCATTGAGTGGACTGTCCGCCAATCGCGGGGACAAAATCAGTGTGTTCGTGGTGAATTAACATCACCGCGTTGAGTGTGATTAGTCATAATCCGCGTGGCACCAACTGTATATTGCCCAAAATATGTGCTGAAAAGAAACCGCTGAAAATGATGTAAGACATCATAAATTATTTTAAGCAATCACGTATAAATTATCACTCGCACCATAAAAATTTCCACTCCATGCAATCTATCTATTTTACTGAAGATCTCCAGAAACCGTATGTGTCTCTTAAACTGTACAATAATTTATTTATTTTATATGAACATGTTATTATATTATGAAGTCGAAATATACATGTCTATAAATTCACTACCCCACCTACCTGTGAGTTACGATTCAAGAGAATGTCGATAAATTCCTTGCATACCTTTTTTAACTAAATAAATTAAAAACAATTTATAACGTTTAGAGATATCAAAAAGTGTATGTTTGACAATGAAACAATTAAATACTCAAAATATAAGATATTCATTGAACAATACCTAAATCATTTCACAAAATCCAAGCACAAAGTAGAAATAGCTTCCCTGTCAGAATTATTTAAACGAAATTTGATTTAACCTACGGTTTACGGCAGTTTAAGGAGTTTTAGACGAACTTTATTTTGGGTGTGTTTTTTAAAGTCTTTTTAAAATAAAGAAAATAAGTCACTTAGTTTATCCACAATAAGCAAATCTGTTTATCTCGTTAAAACAAATCTGAATTTTACAAATATACATTTACTATTTATTCACTATTTATGGATATTTTAAGATATCTGTAAATCGATAAATATGTATATCTTAAAATGAATTACGGATATCTATAATTTAATGGAACTATGGATATATGATATTCGATTTAATGATATGTATACATTAATTATGGATATCCATAGATCGAATATGAGATATCCATAAATGCATAAGAATTATGGATATCCATAAATGAATTTTGAAAATCCGTAATTCGAATATTAAATCAGAGACATACAATAAACCACTTCTTAAATCACTGATTAGATATACATAATCGAATTATGGATATCCATAATTCGAATATAAGATATCTATAAATAATTCATGATATCCATTCGAATTATGGCTATCCATAATGGATCCATAAATGGTTTTTGGATATCATAATTTTTATAGTGAATACATGGTAAAACGGCGCCCCATAGACATAGGAATTATTTGGTTAGTAAGTTTAAACATGAAAACATTCTGGGACCACGACTTATTCCACATATTTCAGGGTTTAAAAGCTCTATTTTGGGTAGCATGTGGATAGCTGTCATAGCTGGGGCAAGCTAGGTGATCCCGGTGATCCCGGTGCACACTATTACAGTGATATTATATATAAAGTAAAACTAAAACATTATTTCACCTGAAACAGACATGCCCTGGAAACAGACATGCCCTGATACATGTTCAATTTAAGCTTGCCGGGGTTATCTTTCTTTATATAAATCTATGTCTTGTTTTAACTGTTCATAGGCATTTTTTCCATATACTCTCAAGTGATATGAAAACGCAACACGGGAATTTCCGCTATATATTGTATGTACAATGTGCTGCTTTTAATCGAATGGTACATGGCTACGTAAGACCTTTCCTTTTGGAAAAAATACTAAAACAATAAATAATACAGCAAATAGTATTCCTTCAATGTTTCATTATTCACAGAGTACGCGTTTGGCTCAATCATGTGAGCAAACTTAGGATGCAACATTTTGCAAACTATTTACGTTAAATACAGTACTGAACTAGCTCAATTTTTCAAAGAGCAACTTCAACATTTATGAAGTTCTTGTTACAAAGTGTAGTGTGATTAAAACGTCTACAACATCACAGTTGTGTCCTTTCTCTAGTTAACTACAACTTTTATTTTAAAAAACATCTTGGGATTTCTTTGGAATATTGTGTGCAATTAAGTGTGCAGTATATACAATATATAGCGGAAATTCCCGTGTTGCGTTTTCATATCTCTTGAGTGTATAATACACATAGGATTGCATTGTAAAGGGAAACCTAGAATCTATACAATAGCATGGGCAATTATTGGGGGTTGAGGCCAAACATTTGACAAGCAAAAACAACCCGCTATCCACGCCCAATTACACCAAAACATACAACATTATATAGGGGAAAAAGTATTTTCTGAACGCTAACCATTTTTTTTCTTCAAATTATTGGGTGGGGTGGGGGTGGGGGAGGTGTGTGGGTGTGTGTGGTGTGTGTGTGTGGGGGGGGGGGCAAATCATACTCTGCCTCTCCCACTATGAACATCGGGCAGGGGGCGTCCCTCCTGGCCCCCGGCTCCTACGCCTATGAATATGAGTTTCATATAACTCTCATATGAGAATAAATGCATAAACGTTTCAAAACACACATTTTCTTATAATTTGAAGATTTGCCAACTTTTTTATGATTCTCATATGATACTTTTTTTTATAAGAATCAAGTACTTCTCCTTTTATAAACTATACATATAACAATCGAACAGGAAGAGCAGCATTCAAGGACGACAGTCAACCACAAACACACACGGAAACAAAGAACAACGTTAACAATGAATAAAAGGCCAAATAAGACATCACAAACACAAACGGGTTGACAATAGGGACGGTCAGTGGCACAAAAAAGGCCGCTGGGGGTTTAAAGCAGGTTCTAGGATGCACGAAACCTCACACTTACCCTACTGTCATCCCTATAAAACGAGACAGTGTAAATAAAGTGTGTGTGTGTGTGTGTGTAATTCTAAGGTTTATAGTCCCTCCGCCAACGAACACGTAGTGTAAATAAAGTAATCCCCGCCATGAACTATTCTCTAACCAAAATGGCAGCATTAATAGGCAATACAAATAAAACTCACAGATCTATGCTCGTGTATATATAAATACAAAAAAAACAAAAAAACAATAGCATTGAAAGCCACAGTATCATATAAAACGTATCATATTATGAGAGTCATATATTAGTCAAAAGTCCCCACCTAAGAATATGTCAATAATATTCCCATTGTTTTGTTTATTTCACGATTGAACTGCGAAATAACGAGTGTAAATGGTCTGTTCTGACTGAAAGAATACATTTTAAAGCTTTCAAGTCGATGCGTGTTCTTAGAAATAAATTATAACACTTATACAATTGGTACAGGAGGTTGTTAAATACTTTGAATTAGTGCAGATTTCGATGATCCTGATTCTAAAATATGTTAACTTTTTACCTTTTCAGGTCTTTAAAGAAACGTATGGGATAAAATCCATTTTTTTTTTAAATATAAAGGTGTTATAGCATCAGTTAAAAGGTTACTACACTCACACAAATTCCCACAGTCTATAAGCAAGGGCATATAATCCCTATAATCCCATTTTATCTATCGATTGTTTTAAAAAAACATTAAAGGAAGCGGATCAGTCTATGATGCAATGCTAATAAAATATATAATCCCATCGGCGGTAACAAAGTGGAACGAAGAATTAATTGTAGACACCTGAATTGGTACAACATATTTGCTTCAACATTTAAAATAAATCAAGATGTAAGACACCAATGGTTTCAATACAGGACCAACCATAGGGTTCTGTAACATATTATTTACTTAACTGCTGATTCAGATATGTGTACTTTTTGTAATAAAACTGTGAGACAATTATACATCTCTTCTATGACTGTGAAGTTTCAAAATTGTTTTGGTCAAACTTGTCTACTTTCATTAATAGCAAATGCACTGAGACTGTAACCAACTGGTCAGCTCAGATATTTTATTAGGGAATGACAAATGAGATATTATACTAAATAAGATTTTAGTATTTGGAAAATATCATATATTCTTTCAAAAACAAAATAATTCTGCACCATCCTGTACAAATTTTATTTACTATTTAAAATCAGTTTATACAACTGATAAATACATTGCTTATACAAACTCAAAAGATACATATTTTCATAAAATATGGGGCCAATATGAGAACATCTTTGCTGAACCATAATATTGTAACTCCAGACACTTGCTGCAATATATAGCATTTACCTTTTGCCCTTCCATTTTCTACATTATTTCTTTTCAAGTAGATCTATGTGTTTCCATTATACAAATATTTCTTTTTTTTTGAGTATAATTACCATGCCATTTTTTTCTATCAAAAAACATTTACTATGTTTCTTCCTCCAAAATATATTGAATGAATGTTTGTGTATAAAGGGGTATGACAAACACTAAACTGTACAACAATTCATTCTTCTACTGCTTTTAATAATATATTTACTTTATTATGTTTTTAAAGGATAACTAGATACCTGTCATTACCCCCTTAATAATCTACATCATGAAGTGATATATAGCATATACATTTTTTTTGTATAAGTAGAAATAAGAACACATTTCATGTCAATATGCATTGAATCATACACAAACATATACCTAGACAAAAACTTTCTATCTATTACTTGGTCATGGGTGGAGTACAAGTTAATAATGTACAGAGAGTTATATAAGCTGAGTATGCGAGGCTAAAAGCTAATAATTTACAGAGTTTTAGATACTAAGGAGGAGATTCATAGTCTTCCTGCAAACAACCCCAGTTTAAAAATATCATGCCACATACAATTCTAAATACGCTTAACGTTTATAATAATCACGAGGCATATTCTATTTCTTTGAAATCATAAATACCTGTTACAGGCTATAACTCTCTGTAACAAAAAAAGGCAAGATCATACGAGTTACCGCCCTTAAAGAACTTCAAAGAAACTGACAGTTCTGTAAACGATGTTTTAATATTAATACTATTACAACGCTGTCGCAACCAACTAAACTTATTAAAAAACAAACAAATCTTAGCTATGACCTGACGAAATGGTAGAAAGGGAAAATTCCCCAGTTAACAACTCCCTTATGCAAATTTAACACTTTTGTTACTGTTTTATATTGTTTATAAATAAATGCATATACTATTGTGAGGTGTATCGGGGGATGGCCTTCCCAGATCGCCATGCACCAATGACGGGGAGAATAAATGGATCACCAAATTGGTGATTGAAAATTAAACAAAAAAATACACATATATATTTTGACATCATGTTTACTAGCATTACCACTACAAATGCGTCTGCAAAGGACATTTTCGAAATGTTTAATGTTAACCCTGAATTACAGTTAATTGAATTTCAAACGATATTCAATTAAAATGGAGGTAATTTAGGAATATCCGTTTTTCATTTTATTATAGACGGAACATCTGCAACACATGGGTCATACTTTTTATGCTTTTTATATTATTTCCTTCCAATTTCAAAAAGTTTATATCTTTAAGCGGACTTCTATTCATGTTATGTGATTTATCAGCACAGTTGATGTTTCCATATCAAGGAGGGTAACTCTCAAAAGATGTAACAATTTAAACAAAACATTATTAGTTTACAAACTATAGTTTACAAATTATTGGTCAAAACAAAACATTTATCACACAGCTTTTCTAAAATACATTTACAATAAGAAAACAAGCTAAGATACAAAGGTGAGTAATAAGGAATTTTGTTCAGTGTTATAATCACGTGCTGCTTATATGCGGCAACATTAGTAATGTACTAGAGGACTGTTATTTGTGAGAATAAGTTCGTAAAACAATACGTACAAACGATCGACTGCACGAATCCAACCAACACCCTTAGATATAAGAGAACGAACTGGCCCCTACCTTTGTAAAAATGTGCAGACCCCTTAAATTCGCATTACAAACGTTTTATGTTGATTGTCAATTTTATTTCAAACGCTGCCAGGCCCTCCTTAATCTAAAATATTGGATCCTCTCCCAGGAATAAATGCGACTGGTGCAATTTTACGTTCAGAACCAAGCAACCATGTCATAGCTTTTACATAGTTTTTGTTATTTGGCTATGCTAAAATCTTCAGAGATCATGTGCTGTGTTTAAAATATATTTCCTGCCAAGTGAATTCATTTCCAATTATAAAGTCCATAAAAACATAGAAAGTTATGAATATTATACGGAAAACGAGCAACTTCATACCTCCACACACAACACAAACATATCAAAGGAAGAACATATACTCCTTCGTATCTTGAACATCAACTGTCAGTCCAGCAAGGGGAAAACAGTCCTGATTGGAAAAAGCCATCAAAAGTACCTTAAAAGGTGTGATCATTGTAACAGAAACAGTGCTATACTCTAGCATTACCCACTACCAAACATTTCCACAAACTAACAAACAGGGCTATACTCTAACATAACCTACTACCAAACATTTCCACAAACTAACAAAATCTGGAGGAAAGATATAATACCCAGGACTGGCGGAGCGTCCTGATTGCCATTAAACTAACCGGCCATATCGCGCGCAATTACCTACACAACTGTTTATCAAAACTCTATCTAGGTGATCAGGTCATAGTAAAGGTTTGTTCACAGATTCTTAAAATACCCGTTATTGAATATGTGTAAAATGAATTGCGAGTTGGTAACTCCTAATTGGACGCTCCATTTTTGCGGTTTGGCCTGGCTGGTTAAAGCGGTTTATATTGTGTATATGCTGTTTTGGATTCTCAAGATAAGTAATATATGTATGTTGATATATATATATATATATATATACATACATGTGTATCGTATACCTCGTTGTCAGTTGTTTCAAAAACGGTGTACATCTTCTACTACAACAAACATACACTATGACGAAGACATTCTTAATTAAAGCGTCAAGCTTCATCTGTAAGTATTTTTCCACACTTTATTCAAGTAGTTAATAATAATAAAAGTCGGAACAGAAAATGTAGCTTTCACAGAACACAGTCAGCCAAAAACACTCTTTAAAGTAAACACCAATTCCAATGTTAATAAGTTAATCAGGTATGTGACATCTAAAACACAAATGGGTTGACAATAGGGCTACCACCTTGGAACAGTCAGTGGCAAAATACCACTGGTGGTTTAAACCAGGTTCTCCAAATCTTATTTTTACTTACCATATTGTCATCCCAATGAAACGGGACAATGTAAATAAACGAATCCCCACCATGCGCCATGCTATATTCTCTAACAAAATATGCAGCATTAATAGGCCATATAAATATAACACAAATCTGATCCCATATATATGAATATAAAAACAAAATCATACATTGTAACAAATCAAAACATCAATGATTTGACAGAAGCCAGAGCAACAGAGAATAAACCATTAAGGGCACAACAAGACAAGATTGAAGACAAGAGTTACCGTCCTCTCAGAATTTAGGTAGACGTCATCATAGGGTTCACAATCCACAATAGGGTTATAACCTTACCGCACAACTTCTGGAAGACATGCATGTAGCTTTAAAAAAACACTTGCTAGAACAAGACTACATATTTGGTTTGTCACAATATTAAAACATTTTGACACTCTTGTTAGACAATGTATCAGAAGAGGTTACGACTTTATTATCTTGCAACGAAGTGCATGTTTAGTGGTTGTCGAATTTACAGTTCGACTCTATGTTTTCTTTTTGATTGTACGATGATCGATGATCCGACCTACTGTGGAGCATATGCTGACTTCT
The DNA here is from genome assembly GCA_037043455.1 of Cyrtodaria siliqua. Taxonomy (NCBI): domain Eukaryota; kingdom Metazoa; phylum Mollusca; class Bivalvia; order Adapedonta; family Hiatellidae; genus Cyrtodaria; species Cyrtodaria siliqua. The sequence goes on from JAWPHD010010541.1 coordinate 44,777, forward strand.
AGTCTCGGCCAGCTAGACCGTATCATGCATATGTCTTATTTGCAGATATCGTGGTTCTGGATCCGTGTAGCATAGCGTAACGAAGAAATTAGAAGCGGGCCGGGTGGGCCGGGTGGGCCGGGTGACCGAGGCTAGATGACTTCTAGCCAAATCATGAAAAGTAAGGTTAAGTTAAATGTTTGGCTTGATTCTTGTTTTGTCGTGCCCTTAGAGGTTTATTTTCTAGTTGCTCCGTCTTCTTCCAGCTCATTGATTACTTACGTTGTAAATACATACTGAAAAGGGGATCGCTTGGATTGGATTGAATTGGATTTTATAGTCGCACCAACAGCTAAGGTCATATGGCGACTTTCCAGCTTCCTTTGGTGGAGGAAGACCCCAGGTGCCCCTCCGGGCAATTTTCGTGCACGGGCGGGCACCTGGGTAGAACCATCGACGTTCCGCAAGCCAGCTGGATAGCTTCCTCACATAAAGATTCCTAGGCCCCTGAGGGATCGAACCTACAGCGGTGAGGGGCAAGTGATTTCAAGTCAGAGACGTTAACCACTCGGCCACGGACGCCCCAGGGATCGCTTGGAAGCAACAAACACAAACATTAACTAAAAGTAGCAGACATGGTTTTATTGAGTCTGTTCTTGGGATGTAATGTAAAGTGCATCACCTGTCACGCCTCCTAGCACCGGATTATGCGATAGTCTACTTTAAAGTCACAAAGATTGGGCTAGATGATCGCAAAGGACCAGTAAGTAATAACACTGCTGATTTGTAGTCGGGGCGACTTTTTACGGTCGTCACACAGCACTAAACAGACGCTAGTGTGAAAGTCAATAAATGCTGAACAGGGGATCCCTTGGAAGCAGCAAACACAACCAAGAGATCGAAGTAGACGACTCGGTTTTATTGAGTCTGTTCATGAGAGGTAATGTGACGTGCAACACTAAGCATGTACGTATATATGCTCAACTGAACTGTTAAATGACTTTGAAATATGTCCTATATAAACTGTTTCATAACTTATTGACATATTTGTATATTGTTAAGTTATCTCCGTCCCTCACACCCGCCCCCACTCTCACATACACCATATACTTTTGCTCGGGAATCATCCCCGTGAAAGTCGGGAAACATCCCCGTCAAAGTCGGGAACCATCCCCGTCAAAGTCGGGAAACATCCCCATCAAAGTCGGGAAACATCCCCGTCAAAGTCGGGATAATTAACCATATTGAAATCATCTTTCTTGTATTTGTTGAAATTCACACTAGCGTTCGTTTGGTGCTTTGTGGCCGCTGTAAAAAGCCGCTACAACTCAGTAGTGTTATTACTTACTGTTCATTTGGGATCATCTAGCCCAATCTGTGTGACTGTAAAGTAGAATATCGCTTTCAGCCTAGGGAACGTGAGAGGTGTTGCGCCTTATATTACCTACCTCTCATGAACAGACACTATAAACCCGAATCTGCTTTTTTCTCTATTGTTTTGTGTTCGTTGCTTTCAAGGAACCCCCTTATTAGTATTTAGTAAATATACAGACCCGTAGCTATGCTGAGGTACACGAGGCAGTTGCTGAGGTACACCGAGGCAGTTGCTGAGGTACGCCGAGGCTATGCTGAGGTACGCCGAGGCAGTTGCTGAGGTACACCGAGGCAGTTGCTGAGGTACACCCAGGCTGTTGCTGAGGTACACCGAGGCAGTTGCTGAAGTACACCGAGGCTATGCTGAGGTACACCCAGGCAGTTGCTGAGGTACACCGAGGCAGTTACTGAAGTACATCGAAGCTATGCTGAGGTACACCGAGACAGTTGCTGAGGTACACGAGGCAGTTGCTGAGGTACACCGAGGAATTTGCTGAGGTACACGAGGCAGTTGCTGAGGTACACCGAGGCAGTTGCTGAGGTACACCGAGGCAGTTGCTGAGGTAGAACTTTGGGAATGTACATACTTTACATATACTTAACGCCATTAAAAACGCAAGTTTCGTTTGTACGTGATTTTCGCATAATTCCAATTTTACTTCTTTCAATACATGAATTTGATCGGTCACCAGATTTATAGGGAATGTGGATAATTTCTAACATGTACATAACACTACAATCGAACTTGGAGACATTTTAATTAAAAATAAACACAAAATATAATAATAAAAACTTTCACTTTTAATGGCATTAAGTATATATGGGTAAATAATGATTATCCACCACTGACACTTGCTTAAAACTAACATCTGGGGCTTACCACCGGATCTCTATACAAAGGGATCTGCCTCGGTTAACTTTTAGGAAAGGCTACGGGTCTGATTATATGCTTGTTGCCAGCAACAAATGCTTACACAACCTTTATCCAAGTCTAGGTTACGTTAAAGGCGAAATAGGATTTTTCTTTTAATTTCGGACTGGTCAGAAGATAGACTTCCGCTCAAGTTGGCGACGTACCCTAAAGAAGACAAGACTGCTTTTTAGAATTTGTTTTATTGTCATAGAATGAAGAAATAATGTAGAAGAAAGGACTATATAAGTATGTTTTTTTAATGAATTTGACACACGTCAATCTTTTTTTTTTAAATCCGGGCGTCTCGTTAGTTATTCTAGAAAAAATCATTTGTTCAGTCATTAATATTAATTACAGGAATAGTAAAAAACTAATTGTTTGTTGCATATTACTAACTGTTGATTATATTGCAACAATAGTATATTTATTTCTATGATAGAATAACGAAGACAAATTGAAAACTCAAAATATGCAAGCAGGTTTCAAGTTAAAATGATACAGGGTTACGAAATCGAAACTCTTAGTTTAATAGTCTTGATAAAAACTTCAAGATTGCCATTTGTCCCTTTTATATATAAAGTAGTATACAACATGCAACATTTAAGACATACACAATTCACATTTAACAAATGATTCTTGTTTTTTTTTGCAATTCTTGCTAAGAACGTTTTAATGACCAGTTGTATAGTACATACAACGCAAAGTACAACTCAATTCTTACCACTACTATATGTCATATACATTAATATTTCACGTGTATTCATATAACTACATATACATGTAGTTCAGAGTTTTATAGCTAGATATACCGTGTATACTATATAATACACACATTATTTGTTCAGTGACATATCATACTTAAAATTATTTGATACAGTAATTTTGTCTCTCTCTCTCTCTCTCTCTCTCTCTCTCTCTCTCTCTCTCTCTCTTACGCGCACACATACACGTACGAACGCACGCACGTACGCACGCACGCGCATGCACGCACACACGCACGTAAACACGTACACACTAGCAGGAATGATACAACAAGTAGTAAGAATGATTGCCTTTTGCGGTCTTTGGTTCTTTAGTACGATTTATATAATATTTAAGAAACGACCCAATTTATACGTTTGTTTTTATTTATCATGTATGTCTTTTTGAGAGATACACAATGCAAAGTTTGCAACTCGGAATGGTCTGTCTACACTTACTAACACAGTATTCAGTGCACATAATGACAACGTCCTGTTCGACTTGTATACACTCTTGATCCCAAAACGATATTGTTTGCACATTTAAGGTATATTTACATTTCTTGCACGACTACACTTATGATTTGATACAGTCCCAAAATAAATGTTTCATACTTAACACATACATATTACAAAAAAGTACTATTTCTCGCCTTAGAAGTAATGCACAAATCATTCAGGAATGTGTTTGGAAGATTACTAAACTGAATGAATGAATGGTGTTTTACGGCACGTCATCACAAGTAGGTCGTATTGTACACGAAAACTGATGCAAATGAACAATGGAATAGACAATTATTAAAGAGTATGGTAAAAAAGTATAGGTAAAACTATTTACAAATATGGCATGATATAGTAAAAAATATTAACTCTGTATACAACAAGTGCCCGTCAACGGGTGTGTAAACAAGGGCAAGGTATATGACATCACACATTAGGCCCTAATGTCAGCCTTTTTATAGTGATTAAGTTTACCGCCTTGGAACGGTCGGTGGCAAAAAGGCAAAACAGGCCACTGGGGTGTTAACACAGGTTCTAGGGTGCATGGATATATTAAGGCAGTTGCACACACAGCTGTAGTAAAAGAGTATGAGAGTGGACCTTTGGGAACGGCCGATAACGATAAATATGAAATATTGCACTCTCGGTTTTATTGAGACTGTTCATGAAAGGTAGTGAAATATGCTTGCTACCGTTCACACCCCCTAGCCCGGAATGAGACTTCTTAAGACTTGTAAAGGTTGTATTATCGCTTCCACTGTCTCATTCGATGTCTGGTGCATGAAGGTTCACTATAATGGGGACACGTTTCATTTAGATGAATTATACGTTTGAGACGCACATCCGGCGCATGCATATTTTATCCCTTTCAACGGATTTCTTGCCTTTTTTCTTTGTTTTTCATCTGATTGATATGAGACTGGACTGTCAATTTTACAGAATGAAGCAAAATGTTCGCAATTATTTGTCCATTGGTCATAGGGTTCCCAATTTTCCGGATTTGCAAGTAAGTACCTAGCTTTCTGGACAGTCAATTCTGGCGAAAGTTCCTGCTCATGAGTATAATTGACCCTTAGTAGGTTGAATCTATTGTTATATGAAAACTCATCAAGGCTCGCTCGTCTTATGCCATTTGTACAGAAGTGAATCACGCCTTCATTATCGTTGATAAAAATACAATGATGGTGATACTTGACGAAACGATAACAAGCTCCCTCAACTGCAAGTTGGTCACCTTCTTTTAGAGCTCTGAAATATTCATGAAACTTTAGTGTCAATATTGATTGTACAGTCAATGTATGTCATGTCATAGAATGCATATACATATATACATATATATATATATAGTATATCACAAAGATGATCATTTATATATAAAAGCCTAGAAAACCACAAATCAAATACTCAGTAATTTGGCAGAAGCCAAACCAAAGCATCAAGAGAGTAAACCATTAAGGGCTTACAAGACAAGGCTGGAGACAAGCATGAGACGTCAACATCAAACGTCAACATCAAACGTCAACATCAAACGTCAACACCAAACGTCAACATCAAACGTCAACATCAAACGTCAACATCAAACGTCAAACGTCAACATCAAACGTTAACATTAAACGTTACCGCCCTCTCACCATTATATACACACGTTCCGACTTGTTATCTAATATAAACGACCATAAGGTCATCAGCTGCAACATTTTAAGTACGCTATTTGCCATGATTATATAATACATGATTTGTTGGTTCGACCTTTTCTGAAATAAAAACTCCAAATGCCGGCGTACCCCAAGGGTCTGTTCTAGGACCATTATTATTTTTAATTTATATCAACGACATAGCTGATGCATTGCTTAGTACGACAAGGCTATTTGCTGATGACAGTTCTATTGCGGTATCTACATCCGACTTAGATTATATGGAAACTACAATTAATGAGGACTTGTGTAAACTATCGAATTGGTCAAAGCAATGGCTAGTAAAATTTAATCCATCTAAAACTGAAGTTATCTTCTTTTCACTTGCAAACAGAAACCGTCCGTCTTTGATATTTGAAAATACACAACTTAACTTTGTTGACCATCATAAACATCTAGGAGTAACCCTTAGTCATGATGGGTCCTGGCATCAACATATTTCAAATATTGTAATATCTGCGTCTATGGTATTAGGTTCAATGAAATTAATGAAATTTAAATTAAAACGTCAAACGCTTAATTAAATATATAAATCTTACCTTCGCCCTATTTTAGAATACGCGGCTATAGTATGGGATAGTTGTACAAATTATGAAAAAGATAACTTAGAAAAAATACAATATGAAGCCGCGCGAATAGTTACTGGACTTACTCGTTCTGTCTCTATACAAAAATTGTTAACTGAAGTTGGTTGGGTCTCTCTGGCCGATCGAAGACACATCCAAACGTTGATATTGACTTTTAAGTTTACAAATGGAGATTTACCGAGTTACTTGAATGAAATATTCCCTGTAACTGTTTTGGAATCGAATCCTTACAACTTGAGAAACAGTTCCAACTTTGTTACTTTACCTAGAAGAACAGAACTGTTTTCGAGATCAGTCTTACCGTCATCTCTAAAACTTTGGAATGAACTTGATATTAATATTCGCGAAGCACCATCCCTTTCGAGTTTTAAAACTAGACTTAACAATTACTTTAAACCACCGATAGTACCCCAATACTACATACTGGGTGATATATACCTTTCAGTTCTACATGCGCGTTTGCGAAACAACTGCAGCAATTTAAACGCCGATCTCTTTCTTAATCATTTGAGGGATAACCCCAATTGTATATGTGGTGATGGTTTTGAAGATGTTGAGCATTATTTGTTTAGATGTGTAAATTTCAGAAATGAAAGAAGGCAATTATTTTTAGGCACTCGTATATATCATCCTTTAAGTACTTTATACGGTATCGACCAACTAAAAGACGAGGAAAATCATATTCTATTTACTCAAGTTCAAAACTATATTAAAAACACTAAACGATTCCAAAATCCTTAACTTTGTATCATTATAACGTTGTATTTTGTCTATATCTACTGTCGCTATGTTTTTATCAGCCTGAACGGGGATATTGTGGTGTTATTTCGGTGGAGATTGCGTGGGGGTAGAATGGTACGGCAGAGTTTACATTTTTGGATTTTTTTTCTTATTTTTTTTTCTTCGTTTTCCCTTATCAAATTTATATTTAAATATATTGTTACAATTTCAAACCGATAATCATATACACTTTTTCAGCCACAATGGAGAGAACTGTAACTAATGTTGTAATAACTTGTAGTTCAATCCATTTGCATATGTTTCTATGAATATTGTGATGTTGAATTGATGTATTGTAACATATCTGCAATAAAATATTATTAAACTAAACTATGATTATATTATTACTTTTGATCATATCAATTTTGTAATAGAAAACTTGATTCTATATCAAGATAACCATACTTTTTGATTAAGAAATATGAGTGTGTTGGGTTACCGGTATTACGCAAGAAGAAGTATTTTCAACAGCAATTGTTCTCACCCAATTTCAACAGGAGTCATTGTGTACTGTTTAGGTTCAACTGGCTGCTCTTCTGAATGCGGTACTGCGTTCCTCTTTCCACAGCAGCTAAACCATGCGCAGCACCACGTGAAGCACCTTACGAAGCAACATCTGTAATAAAGATGAAGCTTATTTGTTTATTTTAAAATCAAACATGTTTGCTTTGTTCTGTGAATAAAGCGTATCTCTAATATTGTATGTTAAAACTTGAATTAAATGTTATATATACATAAGAAAATGTAAGCTGGTGTCATGAACTAGGTTAACGCTAGCTAGTTCAAGTTTCGTTACAGCATTCAACATAACAAAACAAGGATTTCACGGATTGCCGGAATTCATCACTAAATTGGGGTTTGCGTTTGAACCATTGTCTAATTCGAGTTCTTACTATTACAAAGATTGTATGTTTGAATTTTGTTTACAACATTTTAAGGACATGTTAGACAATATATGATGGTCGATTTTGTTGGTGAAACGGCAGATCAGCCTATTTTTCCAGGGTAGAACCAGTACTGTATACCTCCTGTCATCGGTAAGAGTCGACACTTTCTAACTTGAGAAGTCGAACTACCCGCGTATAATTGCATTCAAAATTCCGTTTTTTTCCTTAAACCCCGATATCGTAAGATGTATGCCGAGATAAAAAGTAAATGTACGTGGTGAAAACATTAGAAACAAAACAAAACAAACAAAAAAAAGTGGAGACTCCAATATTCGAACTTTAAAAGTATTATAGAACAGAGACTGCCATTCTACCAACGTTTTAAGTATTAATTAGACACGACTATATAATAAATCAAAATCAAATTTGAAAACATGTTTCTATATCAAGATACATGTATATACAATATACAACACAACCAATGATGAAGACAGGGTTACCGACTTGGAATTGCCAGTAGGCAATATGGCCCACTGGTTAACTTAAATCGAATTTATGTGTACACATCCGCGCTATTATCCTGTCTTCGTTTTAGGTCAGATACCGCTATTGATTTGGGGCTTCTGAGTGGTTGGAAGTATAGGGTCTATTGGGGCATATAGTCAGATTGTAAGATAGATTCTGATTGGATTCCATTATCCAAATCATAACAAATCCCCAAAAACATCAACATATCATAAAACATGTTGATTTAAAATATTTTGACTGAAATTTACATTTTTATGGATACAATTGTACTGTGAGTATATTTGCACAAAGTAAAATTTCTTTACTGTCATTCTGAGGGTGCCCATCTGCAGTGAAATATTAGGGCTGAAAGCATCAGATTACCCCCAATTTGCTGGTTATTTTTGAGTGTCTCTAAGATAGTTCTTCAATTTTAGGTTTTATCATCCGTTCGGATATAGGAATAGGGGTTGTAGGCCAAAAGGCTATAATGGAGGCCTATGGGAAATGCAATAGTGGTATATGACCTTTAAGCACTTGTTAGACCATATATGATGGTCGATTTTGGTGGGGTAGAGGCAGATCATCCCATTTTTCTTGGGTAGATCCAGTACTGTATACCTCGTGCCATCGTTAATTGACACTTTCTCCCTTGACGAATCGAGATCCCAGTGGGATTCGAACCCTCGTACAATCGCATTCAAAATTCCAGTTTTCCCTTAATTAAACCTGATATCGTAAGATGTATGCCGAGATAATAATTAAATGTACGTGGTGAAGACATTAGAAACAAACAAAAAATAAATAAAAAATGTCGTCTCCAAGATTCGAACTTTAAAAGTATTATAGAACAGAGACTGACGATCTTTCAACGTTTTAAGTATGTAATAAGCCATACCTATATAATAAATCAAAATCAAATTTCAAATGACAAACATGTTAACTATACATTCTGATTTATAAATACGAGTGTTTGGGTGACCGATATTACATAACAATAAAGCGTGTACAAGTAATAGTTCTTACAAAGAGTGATGAAGATATGGTTGCCAACTTCAGTAGGCAGTATGGCCCACTCGTTATCATATATCGATTTATGTGTACACAACCTCGCTATTATCCTGTCTTCATTTTAAGCACGAATTATACCATACGATAAACGACCTAAACAGTTAGATCGTCCTGATGAAATATCATGGTACGAGGGTGATGCCCGATGATGCGATGATGATGCCGGATGGTACACTTGTGATGGTACGATGGTGATGATACGATGTTGATGCTCGATGATAGTGATGGTACGATGGTGATGATACGATGTTGATGCTCGATTATAGTGATGGTACGATGGTGATAATACGATGCTGATACTTGATGATAGTGATGGTACGATGGTGATGGTACGATGGTGATGCTCGATGCTAGTGATGGTAGATGGTGGTGGAACGATAGTGATGCTTGATGATAGTGATGCTCGATGATAGCGATGGTACTATAGTGATGGTATGATAGTGATGCTACGATAGTGATGCTCGATGATGGTGATGCTCGATGATAGTGATGCTCGATGACAGTGATGCTCGATGATTGTGATGTTCAATGATACGGTGGCGATGCTCGATGATAGTGTTATTCGATGATAGTTATGCGCGATGATAGTGATGCTCGATGATAATGATGCTCGATGATAGTCATGCTGGATGATAGAGTTGCTCGATGATAGTAAAGCTCATTGATAGTGATGGTACTATAGTGATGGTACGATAGTGATGGTACGATAGTGAGGATCGATGATAGTGATGCACGATGATAGTGATGCTCAATGATAGTGATGTTTGATGACAGTGATGCTCGATGATAGTGACGCTCGATGATAGTGACGCTCGGCGATCGTGAAGCTAGATGATCGTGATGCGCGTTGATCGTGATGCTCGATGACAGTGATGCTCGAAGATGGTGATGCTCGAAGATAGTGTTGATCAATGATACGATGGTGATACTCGAGGATAGTGATGCTCGATGGTGGTGATGCTCAATGATAGTGATGCTCGATGATAGTGATATTCAATAATACGATGGTGATGCTCCATGATGGTGATGCTCGATGATACTAATGCTCGATGATAGAATTGCTAGATGATAATGATATTCAGTGATACGATGGTGATGCTCCATGATGGTGATGCTCGATGATAGTGATGCTCAATGATAGTCATGATCAATGATACGATGGTGATAATCAATGATACGATGGCTCGATGATAGTGATGCTCAATGACAGTCATGCTTGATGATAGTGATGCTCGATGATAGTGTTGCTCAATGATAGTCATGATAAATGATACGATGGTGATGCTCGATGATAGTGATGCTCGATGATAGTGATCTTGATGACAGTGATGCTCGATGATAGTGTTGCTCAGTGATAGTCATGATCAATGATACGATGGTGATGATCAATGATACGATCGTGATGCTCGATGATAGTGATGCTCAATGATTGTGATGTTCAGTGCTACGATGGTGAAGCTCCATGATGATGATGCTCGATGATAGTGATCGTCGATGATCATGATGTTCAATGATACGATCGTGATGCTCGATGGTAGTTATGCTCGATGCCAGTAATGGTGGATGATAGTGTTGCTCGATGATAGTGATGCCCGATGATAGTGATGCTCGATGATAGTGATGTTCAATGATACGATATTGATGCTCGATGATAGTGTTGCTCGAAGATAGTAATGCTCGATGATAGTGATGCTCGATGATAGTGATGCCCGATGATAGTAATGCTCGATGATAGTGATGTTCAAAGCTACGATAGTGATGCTAGATGATAGTGATGTTCAATGATACGATCGTGATGCTCGATGACAGTGTTGCTCGATGATAGTGATGATCGATGATAGTGTTGCTCGATGATATGATCGTGATGCTCGATAATAGTAAAGATCGATGATATTATTGCTCGATGATAGTGATGTTTAATGATATGATCGTGATGGTCGATGATAATGATGTTCGATGATAGTGATGTTGGATGATATAGTTGCTCGATGATAGTAATTCTCATTGATAGTGATGGTACTACAGTGATGGTACGATAGTGATGGTACGATAGTGATGGTACGATAGTGAGGCTCGATGATAGTGATGCACGATGATAGTGATGCTAAATGATAGTGATGTTTGATGACAGTGATGCTCGATGATAATGACGCTCGATGATAGTGATGCTCGACGATCGTGAAGCTAGATGATCGTGATGCGCGTTGATCGTGATGCTCGTTGATAGTGATGCTCGAAGAGGGTGATGCTCGAAGATAGTGATGATCAATGATATGATGGTGATACTCGAGGATAGTGATGCTCGATGATAGTGACGCTCGATGATAGTGATGCTCGACGATCGTGAAGCTAGATGATCGTGATGCGCGTTGATCGTGATGCTAGATGATAGTGATGCTCGAAGATGGTGATGCTCGAAGATAGTGATGTTCAATGATACGATGGTGATACTCGAGGATGGTGATGCTCGATGGTGGTGATGCTAAATGATAGTGATGCTCGATGATAGTGATGCTCGATGATAGTGATGCTCAATGATAGTGATATTCAATAATACGATGGTAATGCTCCAAGATGGTAATGCTCGATGATAGAATTGCTAGATGATAATTATTTTCAATGATACGATGGTGATGCTCCATGATGGTGATGCTCGATGGTGGTGATGCTCAATGATAGTGATGCTCGATGATAGTGATGATCTATGATAGTGATATTCAATAATAAGATGGTGATGCTCCATGATGGTGATGCTCGATGATACTAATGCTCGATGATAGAATTGCTAGATGATAATGATATTCAATGATAAGATGGTGATGCTCCATGATGTTGATGCTCGATGATAGTGATCCTCAATGATAGTCATGATCAATGTTACGATGGTGATGATCAATGATACGATCGTGATGCTCGATGATAGTGATGCTCAATGATTGTGATGTTCAATGCTACGATGGTGAAGATCCATGATGATGATGCTCGATGATAGTGATCGTCGATGATCATGATGTTCAATGATACGATCGTGATGCTCGATGGTAGTTATGCTCGATGCCAGTAATGGTGGATGATAGTGTTGCTCGATGATAGTGATGCCCGATGATAATGATGCTCGATGATAGTGATGTTCAATGATACGATATTGATGCTAGATGATAGTGATTTTCAATGATAGTGATGTTCGATGATAGTGAAGATCGATGATATTATTGCTCGATGATAGTGATGTTCAAAGATACGATAGTAATGCTCGATGATAGTGATGTTCAAAGATACGATATTGATGCTCGATGATAATGATGCTCGATGATAGTGATGTTCAATGATACGATCGTGATGCTCGTTGGCAGTGTTGCTCGATAATAGTGATTCTCGATGATAGTGATGCTCGATGATAATGATGCTCGATGATAGTGAAGATCGATGATATTATTGCTCGATGATAGTGATGTTCAATGATACGATGTTGATGCTCAATGATAGTGTACTGCATGATAGTGATGCTCGATGATAGTGATGCTCGATGATAGTGATACTCGATGATAGTGATGCTCAATGATAGAAATGCTCGATGATATTGATGCCCGATGATACTGATGCTCGATGTTAGTGATGCTCAATGATAGTGATGTTAGTTTATAGTGATGCTCAATGATAGTGATGCTCGATGATATTGATGCCCGATGATACTGATGCTCGATGATAGTGATGCTCAATGATAGTGATGCTCGATGATAGTGATGCTCAATGATAGCGATGCTAGATGATAGTGATGCTCGATGGTGGTGATGCTCAATGATAGTGATGCTCGATGATAGTGATGTTCAATGATACGATCGTGATGCTCGATGGCAGTGTTGCTCGATGATAGTGATTCTCGATGATAGTGATGCTCGATGATAATGATGCTCGATGATAGTGATGCTCAATGATAGTGATGCTAGATGATAGTGATGCTCGATGGTGGTGATGCTCGATGATAGTGATACTCGATGATAGTGATGTTCAATGATACGATCGTGATGCTCGATGGCAATGTTGCTTGATGATAGTGATTCTCGATGATAGTGATGCTCGATGATAATGATGCTCGATGATAGTGAAGATCGATGATATTATTGCTCGATGATAGTGATGTTCAATGATACAATGTTGATGCTCAATGATAGTGATGCTGCATGATACTGATGTTCGAGGATAGTGCTGTTCAATGATAGTGATGTTCGATGATAGTGATGTTCAAAGATACGATTGTGCTGATCAATGATAGTGATGCTCGATGACAGTGATGTAACAAAATAGTGATGCTCGATGAAAGTGATGATACGATAGTGATGCTCGATGACAGTGATGATACGATAGTGATGCTCGATATGATAATGATGTTCGATGATAGTGATGCTCGATGATAGTGATGTTCAAAGATACGATAGTGATGCTCGATGACAGTGATGATACGATGGTGATGCTCGAAATGATAATGATTTTCGATGAAAGTGATGCTAGATGATAGTGATGCTCGATTAAGCTCAATGATAGTGATGTTTGATGATGCGATAGTGATGCTCGATGATAGTGATGCTCGATGATAGTGATACTCGATGATAGTGATGTAGATTGATACGACAGTGATTCTCAATGATAGTGACGTTCGATTATAGTGATGCTAGATGATAGTGATGCTCGATGATAGTGATGCCTATTGATAGTGATGCTCAATGATAGTGACTCGATGATAGTGATGCTCGATGATAGTGATACTCGATGATAGTGATGCTCAATGATAGAAATGCTCGATGATATTGATGCCCGATGATACTGATGCTCGATGTTAGTGATGCTCACTGATAGTGATGTTAGTTGATAGTGATGCTCAATGATAGTGATGCTCGATTATATTGATGCCCGATGATAGTGATGCTCAATGATAGTGATGCTAGATGATAGTGATGCTCAATGATAGTGATGCTAGATGATAGGGATGCTCAATGATAGTGATGCTAGATGATAGTGATGCTCAATGGTGGTGATGCACAATGATAGTGATGCTCGATGATAGTGATGCTCGATGATGGTGATGCTCAATGATAGTGATGCTTGATGATAGTGATGCTCAATGATAGTGATGCTCGATGATAGTGATGCTCGATGATAGTGACAGTAATGTATAATGGTTCGATAGATGAACAGAAAGCTCAATGAAAGTGATGATACCATAGTTATGCTCGATGATAATGATGTTCGATAATAGTGATGCACGATGATTGTGATGCTCGAAAATATAGATGCTCGACGATAGTGATGCTCGATGATAATGATGAACATTGATAGTGATGCTCGATGACGGTGATGTTCAATTATATGATAGTGATGCTCAATGATAGTGATCCTCGATGATAGTGATGATACCATAGTTATGCTGGATGAAAATGATGCAACATGATAGTGATGCTGGATGATAGTGATGCTCGATGATAGCGATGCTCGATAATAGTGATGCTCGATGATAGTAATGCTAGATGATAGTGGTACTCGTTGATAGTGTTGCTCGATGATTGTGATGCTCGATGATAGTGATGATTCGATAGTAATGCTTGAGGATAGTGATGCTGGATGGTAGTGATGCTCGATGATATTGATGCTCGATGGCAGTGATGCGCGATGATCGTGATGCTCGATGGTAGTGATGCTCGATGATAGCGATGCTCGATGACAGTGATGTTCAATGATATGATGTGATGCTCAATGAAAGTGATGCTCGATGATAGCGATGCTCGATGATAGTGATGCTCGATGATAGTGATGCTCGATGATAGTAATGCTAGATGATAGTGATACAAGATGATAGTGATGCTCGATGATTGTGATGCTCGATGATAGTGATGATTCGATAGTTATGCTGGATAAAAATGATGCAACATGATAGTGATGCTGGATGATAGTGATGCTCGAAAATATAGATGCTCGACGATAGTGATGCTCGATGATAATGATGCACAATGATAGTGATGCTCGATGACAGTGATGTTCAATGATATGATAGTGATGCTCAATGATAGTGATGCTCGATGATATTGATGATACCATAGTTATGCTGGATGAAAATGATGCAACATGATAGTGATGCTGGATGATAGTGATGCTCGATGATAGTAATGCTAGATGATAGTGATACTCGTTGATAGCGATGCTCGATAATAGTGATGCTCGATGATAGTAATGCTAGATGATAGTGGTACTCGTTGATAGTGTTGCTCGATGATTGTGATGCTCGATGATAGTGATGATTCGATAGTGATGCTTGAGGATAGTGATGCTGGATGGTAGTGATGCTCGATAATATTGATGCTCGATGGCAGTGATGCGCGATGATCGTGATGCTCGATGGTAGTGATGCTCGATGATAGTGATGATACGATAGTTATGCTCGATGATAGTGATGCTCGATGATAGTGATGCTCGATGAAAATAATTCTAGATGATAGTGATACTCGTTGATATTTATGTTCGATGGTAGATGATAGTGATGCTCGACGATAGTGATGCTCGATGATAGTGATTTTTGATGATAGTGATGCTAGAAGATAATGATGCTCGATGATTGTGATGCCCGATGATAATGATGCTCCATGATTGTGATGCTCGATGATAGTGATGCTCGATGATAGCGATGCTCGATGATAGTGATGCTCGATGATAGTGATGCTCGATGATAGTAATGCTAGATGATAGTGATACAAGATGATAGTGATGCTCGATGATTGTGATGCTCGATGATAGTGATGATTCGATAGTGATGCTTGAGGATAGTGATGCTGGATGGTAGTGATGCTCGATGATATTGATGCTCGATGGCAGTGATGCGCGATGATTGTGATGCTCGATGGTAGAGATGCTCGATGATAGCGATGCTCGATGGAAGTGATGCTCGATGATAGTGATTTTCGATGATAGTGATGCTAGATTATAATGATGCTCGATGATTGTGATGCCCGATGATAATGATGCTCGATGATTGTGATGCTCGATGATAGCGATGCTCGATGATAGTTATGCTCGATGATAGTGATGCTCGATGATATTAATGCTAGATGATAGTGATTCTCAATGATAGTGATGCTCGATGATTGTGATGCTCGATGATAGTGACGATTCGATAGTGATGCTTGAGGATAGTGATGCTGGATGGTAGTGATGCTCGATGATATTGATGCTCGATGGAAGTGATTCGCGATGATCGTGATGCTCGATGGTAGTGATGCTCGATGGTAGCGATGCTCGATGGTAGTGATGCTCGATGATAGTGATGCTCGATGATAGTGATGCTAGATGATAGATGATAGTGATGCTCGACGATAGTAATGCTCGATGCTAGTTATTTTCGATGATAGTGATGCTAGATGATAATGATGCTCGATGATTGTGATGCCCGATTATAGTGATGCCCGATGATAGTGATGCTCGATGATAGTGATTCTCGATGATAGTGATTTTCAATGATAGTGATGCTCGATGATTGTGATGCTCGATGATAGTGATGCTCGATGACAGTGATGCTAGATGATAGTAATACTCGATGATAGTGATGCGAGATGATGGTGATTCTCGATGATCGTGGTTTTCTATGATAGTGATGCTCCATGATGGTGATGCTCGATGATAGTGATGCTCGATTGTAGTGCTGGTAGATGATAGTGATACTCGATGATAGTGATTTTCGTACATAGAGATGATATATGATAGTGATGCGCGATGATAGTGATGCTCGACGATAGTGATGCACGATGATAGTGATTTTCGATTATGGTGATTCTAGATGATAGTGATGCACGATGATCCTGATGCTGGATGATAGTGATGCTCGACGATAGTGATTCTCTATGATAGTGATGTTGGATGATAGTATTGATCAATGATAGTGATGCTCGATGATAGTGATGCTAGATCATAGTGATTATGCGATAGTGATGCTCGATGATAGAGATGCTCGATGATAGTGATGTTCAATGATACGATGGTGATACTCGACGATGGTGATGCTGGATGATATTGATGCTCGATGATAGTGATGCTCGATGATAGTGATGTTCAATGATACCATGGTGACGATCTATGATAGTGATGCTCGATGATAGTGATGCTAGATCATAGTGATTATGCGATAGTGATGCTCGATGATAGAGATGCTCGATGATAGTGATGTTCAATGATACGGTGGTGATACTCGACGATGGTGATGCTGGATGATAGTGATGCTGGATGATAGTTATGCTCGATGATAGTGATGCTAAATGATAGTAATGCTCATTAACAGCGATGCCCGATGATCGCGATGCTGGATGATAGTGATGCTCGATGATAGTGATGCTCGATGATAGTGTTGCTCGATGTTAGTGATGTTCAATGATACGATGGTGATGTTTAGTGATAGTGATGCTCGATGATAGTGATGCTCAATGATAGTGATGCTCAATGATAGTGTTTATCGATGATAGTGATGGTCGATGATTTTGTTGTTCAATGATATGATGGTGATGCTCGATGAAAGTAATGATACGATAGTGATGCTCGATGATAATGATGCTCGATGATAGTGATGTTCAAAGATACGATAGTGATGCTCGATGATAGTGATGTTCAAAGATACGATAGTGATGCTCGATGATAGTGATGCTCGATGATAGTGATGCTAGATGATAGTGATGTTCAATTATACGATCGTGATGCTTGATGGCAGTGTTGCTCGATGATAGTGATTCTCGATGATAGTGATGCTCGATGACAATGATGCTCGATGATAGTGAAGATCGATGATATTATTGCTCGATGATAGTGATGTTCAATGATACGATGGTGATGCTCAATGATAGTGATGCTGCATGATACTGATGTTCGATGATAGTGCTGTTCGATGATAGTGATGTTCGATGATAGAGATGCTCAATGCTAGTGTTGGTCGATGACACTGATGCTCAATGTTAGTGATGCTCGATGATAGTGATGTTCAATGATACGATGGTGCTGGTCAATGATAGTGATGCTCGATGACAGTGATGATGCGATAGTGATGCTCGATGACAGTGATGATACGATAGTGATGCTCGATGACAGTGATGATACGATAGTGATGCTCGATATGATAATGATGTTCGATGAAAGTGATGCTCGATGATAGTGATGTTCAAAGTTACGATAGTGGTGCTCGATGACAGTGATGATACGATAGTGATGCTCGATGACAGTGATGATACGATAGTGATGCTCGATATGATAATGATGTTTGATGATAGTGATGCTAGATGATAGTGATGCTCGATTAAGCTCAATGATAGTGATGTTTGATGAAGCGATAATGATGCTCGATGATAGTGATGCTCGATGATAGTGATACTCGATGATAGTGATGTTGATTGATACGATAGTGATTCTCAATGATAGTGATGTTCGATGATAGTGATGCTAGATGATAGTGATGCTCGATGATAGTGATGCCTATTGATAGTGATGCTCAATGATAGTGATGCTCGATGATAGTGATGCTAGATGATAGTGATACTCGATGATAGTGATGCTCAATGATAGAAATGCTCGATGATATTGATGCCCGATGATACTTATGCTCGATGTAAGTGATGCTCAATGATAGTGATGTTAGTTGATAGTGATGCTCGATGATAGTGATGCTCGATGATAGTGATGCTAGATGATAGTGATACTCGTTGATATTTATGTTCGATGATAGTGATGATAGATGATAGTGATGCTCGACGATAGTAATGCTCGATGCTAGTTATTTTCGATGATAGTGATGCTAGATGATAATGATGCTCGATGATTGTGATGCCCGATTATAGTGATGCCCGATGATAGTGATGCTCGATGATAGTGATTCTCGATGATAGTGATTTTCAATGATAGTGATGCTCGATGATTGTGATGCTCGATGATAGTGATGCTCGATGACAGTGATGCTAGATGATAGTAATACTCGATGATAGTGATGCGAGATGATGGTGATTCTCGATGATCGTGGTTTTCTATGATAGTGATGCTCCATGATGGTGATGCTCGATGATAGTGATGCTCGATTGTAGTGCTGGTAGATGATAGTGATACTCGATGATAGTGATTTTCGTACATAGAGATGATATATGATAGTGATGCGCGATGATAGTGATGCTCGACGATAGTGATGCACGATGATAGTGATTTTCGATTATGGTGATTCTAGATGATAGTGATGCACGATGATCCTGATGCTGGATGATAGTGATGCTCGACGATAGTGATTCTCTATGATAGTGATGTTGGATGATAGTATTGATCAATGATAGTGATGCTCGATGATAGTGATGCTAGATCATAGTGATTATGCGATAGTGATGCTCGATGATAGAGATGCTCGATGATAGTGATGTTCAATGATACGATGGTGATACTCGACGATGGTGATGCTGGATGATATTGATGCTCGATGATAGTGATGCTCGATGATAGTGATGTTCAATGATACCATGGTGACGATCTATGATAGTGATGCTCGATGATAGTGATGCTAGATCATAGTGATTATGCGATAGTGATGCTCGATGATAGAGATGCTCGATGATAGTGATGTTCAATGATACGGTGGTGATACTCGACGATGGTGATGCTGGATGATAGTGATGCTGGATGATAGTTATGCTCGATGATAGTGATGCTAAATGATAGTAATGCTCATTAACAGCGATGCCCGATGATCGCGATGCTGGATGATAGTGATGCTCGATGATAGTGATGCTCGATGATAGTGTTGCTCGATGTTAGTGATGTTCAATGATACGATGGTGATGTTTAGTGATAGTGATGCTCGATGATAGTGATGCTCAATGATAGTGATGCTCAATGATAGTGTTTATCGATGATAGTGATGGTCGATGATTTTGTTGTTCAATGATATGATGGTGATGCTCGATGAAAGTAATGATACGATAGTGATGCTCGATGATAATGATGCTCGATGATAGTGATGTTCAAAGATACGATAGTGATGCTCGATGATAGTGATGTTCAAAGATACGATAGTGATGCTCGATGATAGTGATGCTCGATGATAGTGATGCTAGATGATAGTGATGTTCAATTATACGATCGTGATGCTTGATGGCAGTGTTGCTCGATGATAGTGATTCTCGATGATAGTGATGCTCGATGACAATGATGCTCGATGATAGTGAAGATCGATGATATTATTGCTCGATGATAGTGATGTTCAATGATACGATGGTGATGCTCAATGATAGTGATGCTGCATGATACTGATGTTCGATGATAGTGCTGTTCGATGATAGTGATGTTCGATGATAGAGATGCTCAATGCTAGTGTTGGTCGATGACACTGATGCTCAATGTTAGTGATGCTCGATGATAGTGATGTTCAATGATACGATGGTGCTGGTCAATGATAGTGATGCTCGATGACAGTGATGATGCGATAGTGATGCTCGATGACAGTGATGATACGATAGTGATGCTCGATGACAGTGATGATACGATAGTGATGCTCGATATGATAATGATGTTCGATGAAAGTGATGCTCGATGATAGTGATGTTCAAAGTTACGATAGTGGTGCTCGATGACAGTGATGATACGATAGTGATGCTCGATGACAGTGATGATACGATAGTGATGCTCGATATGATAATGATGTTTGATGATAGTGATGCTAGATGATAGTGATGCTCGATTAAGCTCAATGATAGTGATGTTTGATGAAGCGATAATGATGCTCGATGATAGTGATGCTCGATGATAGTGATACTCGATGATAGTGATGTTGATTGATACGATAGTGATTCTCAATGATAGTGATGTTCGATGATAGTGATGCTAGATGATAGTGATGCTCGATGATAGTGATGCCTATTGATAGTGATGCTCAATGATAGTGATGCTCGATGATAGTGATGCTAGATGATAGTGATACTCGATGATAGTGATGCTCAATGATAGAAATGCTCGATGATATTGATGCCCGATGATACTTATGCTCGATGTTAGTGATGCTCAATGATAGTGATGTTAGTTGATAGTGATGCTCAATGATAGTGATGCTCGATGATATTGATGCCCGATGATACTGATGCTCGATGATAGTGATGCTCGATGATAGTGATGCTCGATGATAGTGATGCTAGATGATAGTGATGACCAATGGTGTAGATGCTCAATGATAGTGATGCTCGATGATAGTGATGCTCAATGATAGTGATGCTCGTTGATAGTGATGCTCAATGATAGTGATGCTCGATGATATTGATGCCCGATGATACTGATGCTCGATGATAGTGATGCTCGATGATAGTGAAGCTCGATGATAGTGATGCTAGATGATAGTGATGCCCGATGCATTTGATGCTTGATGATAGTTTTGCTTGATGATTCTTATCCTCGATAATAGTGATGTTCAATGATGCGAGAGTGATGCTCGATGATAGTGATGATTGATGATCGTGATGTTCAATGATACGATAGTGATGCTCATTGATAGTGTTGCTCGATGATAGTGATGCTCGATTATAACGATGCTCTATGATAGTGATTGGCGACGATCGTGCTGCTTGATGATAGTGATGCTCCATGATATTGATGTTCGATAATAGTGATGCACAGTGATAGCGATGCTCGATGATAAAGATTCTCAATGATAGTGCTGCTCGATGATAATGATAGTTCAATGATACGATGTTGATGCTCGATGATAGTGATGTTCAATGATATGATGGTGATGTGCCATGATGTTGACGCTCGATGATACTGATGCTCAATGAAAGAGTTGCTCGATGATAGTGATTTTCAATGATACGATGTTGATGCTCGATGACGGTGATGCTCGATGATAGTGATGTACGATGATCGTGATTTTTAATGATACATTGGTCGTTGATAGTGTTTCACGATGATAGTGATGCACAATGACAGTGATGCTCGATGATATTGATTCTCGATGATAGTGATGCTCGATGATGGTGATTTCGATATTATTGATGGTCGATGATATTGTTGCTCAATGATAGTGATGTTGAATGATACGATCGTGATGCTCGATGATAGTGATGCTCGATGATAGTGATGCTCGATGATAGTGATGCTCGAAGATAGAGATGCTCGATGATAGTGATGTTCAATGATACGATGGTGATGCTCAATGATAATAATGCTCGATGATATTGATGTTCGATGATAGTGATGCACGATGGTCGTGATGCTTGATAATAGTGATGTTCAATGATAGTAATGCTCGATTGTAGTGTTGTTCAGTTATAATTTTGTTCATTGATACGATAGTGATGCTCGATGAAACTGATGCTCTATGATAATGATGCACGATGATAATGATGCACGATGATCGTGATGCTCGATGATCGCGACGCTCGATGATCGTGATGCTCGATGATCGTGATGCTCGATGATCGTTATGCTCGATGATAGTGATGCTCGATGATCGTGATGCTCGATGATCGTGATGCTCGATGATCGTGAAGCTCGATGATAGTGATGCTCGATGATCGTGATGCTCGATGATAGTGATGCTCGACGATAATGATGATCGATGACTGTGATTCGCGTTGACAGTGATTCTCAATGATAGTGATGCTTAATGGTAGCGATGCTCGATGATAGTAATACTGGAATACAGTGATGCCCGATGACGGTGTTGCTCGATGATAGTGATGTTTGATGATAGTTATGCTCGATGATAGTGATGCTCGGTGAAAGTGATGCCCGATGACAGTGATGCTCGATGACAGTGATTCTCGATGATAGGGATGCTCGATGACAGTGATACGCGATGACGGTAATGGTCTATGATAGTGTTGCTCGATGATAGTGTTGCTCGATGATAGTGATGCTCATGATAATGATGATACGATAGTTATGCTCAATGATAGTGATGCTCAATGATAGTGATGATACGATAATTATGCTCGGTGACAGTGCTGCTCGGTGAAAGTGATGCCCGACGACAGTGATGCTCGATGATAGTGATGCTCGATGACAATTTGTTCGATGACAGTGACCTCCCTGATAGGGATGCTCGATAACAGTGATACGCGATGACGGTAATGCTCTATGATAGTGTTACTCGATGATAGTGTTGCTCGATGATAGTGTTGCTCGATGATAGTGTTGTTCAACGATAGTAATACTCCATGATATTGATGCATAATGATAGTGATGCACGATGACAATGAAGCTCGATGATAATAATGCTCAATGATATTGTTGCTGGATTATATTGTTGCTCGATGATAGTGTTGCTCGATGATAGTGCTGTTGAACGAAAGTGATGCTCGATGATGACGATGTTCAATGATGCGATCGTGATGCTGGATGATAGTGATTTTTAATGATAGAGATGCTCGATGATGGTGATGCTGATTATAGTGATGCTGATTATAGTGATGCTCGACGATAGTGAGGCTCGATGACAGTGATGCTCGATGTCAGTGATGCTCGATGATAGTGATGCTCGATCTCGATGATCGTGATGCTCGATGATAGTGATTCTCGATCTCGATGATAGTGATGCTCGATGACAGTGATGCTCGATGATAGTGATGCTCGATCTCGATGATCGTGATGCTCGATGACAGTGATACTCGATCTCGATGATAGTGATGCTCGATGACAGTGATGCTCGATGATAGTGATGCTCGATGACAGTGATGCTCGATGACAGTGATGCTCGATGATAGTGATGCTCGATGACAGTGATGCTCGACGACTGTGATGCTCGATGATAGTGATGCTCGATCTCGATGATCGTGATGCTCGATGATAGTGATGCTCGATTACAGTGATGCTCGATGATAGTGATGCATGATGATAGTGATGCATGATGATAGTAATGCATGATGACAGTGATGCTCGATGGCATTGGAGCTGGATGATCGTGATGCTCAATGACAGTGATGCTCAATGATAGTGATGCTCGATGGTAGTGATTCTCATGATAGTGATGATACGATAGTTATGCTCGATGATAGTGATGCTCATGATAATGATGATACAATCGTTATGCTCGATGATAGTGATTCTCATTAATAATGATGATACGATAGTTATGCTCGATGATAGTGATGCTCATGATAGTGATGATACAATCGTTATGCTCGATGATAGTGATGCTCATGATAGTGATGATACGATCGTTATGCTCAATGATAGTGATGCTCATGATAGTGATGATACGATCGTTATGCTCGATGATAGTGATGCTCATGATATTGATGATACGATCGTTATGCTCGATGATAGTGATGCTCATGATAGTGATGATACGATCATTATGCTCGATGATAGTGATTATACGATAGTTATGCTCGATGATATTGATACTCATGATAGTGATGATACGATCGTTAAACTCGATGATAGTGATGCTCGTGATAGTGATGATACAATCGTTATGATCGATGATAGTGATGATACGATCGTTAAACTCGATGATATTGATGCTCGTGATAGTGATGATACGATCGTTAAACTCGATGATAGTGATGCTCGTGATAGTGATGATACAATCGTTATGATCGATGATAGTGATGATACGATCGTTAAACTCGATGATAGTGATGCTCATGATAGTGATGATACGATCGTTAAACTCGATGATAGTGATGCTCGTGATAGTGATGATACAATCGTTATGATCGATGATAGTGATGATACGATCGTTAAACTCGATGATAGTGATGCTCGTGATAGTGATGATACAATCGTTATGCTTGATGATAGTGATGCTCAATGATAGTGATGATACGATAGATATGCTCGATGATAGTGATGCTCATGATAATGATGATACGATAGTTATGCTCAATGATAGTGATGCGCGATGATAGTGATGATACGATAGTTATGATCCATGATAGTTATGCTCGATGATAGTGATGCTCGATGATAGTGATGATACGATAGTTATGCTGCATGATAGTTATGCTCGACGATAGTGATGCTCATGATAGTGATGATACGATTGTTATGCTCGATGATAATGATGCTCCTGATAGTGATGATACGATTGTTATGCTCGATGATAATGATGCTCATGATAGTGATAATACGATCGTTATGCTCGATGATAGTGATGCTCATGATAGTGATGATACGATCGTTATGCTCGATGATAATGATGCTCATGATAGTGATAATACGATCATTATGCTCGATGATAATGATGCTCATGATAGTGATAATACGATCGTTATGCTCGATGATAATGATGCTCATGATAGTGATAATACGATCGTTATGCTCGATGATAATGATGCTCATGATAGTGATAATACGATCATTATGCTCGATGATAATGATGCTCATGATAGTGATGATACGATCGTTATGCTCGATGATAATGATGCTCATGATAGTGATAATACGATCGTTATGCTCGATGATAATGATGCTCATGATAGTGATAATACGATCATTATGCTCGATGATAATGATGCTCATGATAGTGATGATACGATCGTTATGCTCGATGATAATGATGCTCATGATAGTGATAATACGATCGTTATGCTCGATGATAATGATGCTCATGATAGTGATAATACGATCATTATGCTCGATGATAATGATGCTCATGATAGTGATAATACGATCGTTATGCTCGATGATAATGATGCTCATGATAGTGATAATACGATCGTTATGCTCGATGATAGTGATGCTCATGATAGTGATGATACGATCGTTATGCTCGATGATAGTGATGCTCAATGATAGTGATGATACGATAGATATGCTCGATGATAGTGATGCTCATGATAATGATGATACGATAGTTATGCTCAATGATAGTGATGTTCGATGATAGAGATGATACGATCGTTATTCTCCATGATAGTGATGCTCGATGATAGTGATGACACGATAGTTATTCTCGATGATAGTGATGCTCATGATAATGATGATACGATAGTTATGCTCAATGATAGTGATGCGCGATGATAGTGATGATACGATCGTTATGATCCATGATAGTTATGCTCGATGATAGTGATGCTCGATGATAGTTATGATACGATAGTTATGCTCCATGATAGTGATACTGCATGATAGTTATGCTCGATGATAGTGATGCTCCATGATAGTTATGCTCGATTATAGTTATGCTCCAAGATAGCTATGCTCCATGATAGTGTAGTTATGCTCCATGATAGTGATGCTCCATGATAGTTATGCTCCATGATAGTGATGCTTGATGATAGTTATGATACGATAGTTATGCTCCATGATAGTTATGCTCCATGATAGTGATGCTCCATGATAGTTATGCTCCATGATAGTGATGCTCGATTATAGTTATGCTCCATGATAGTTATGCTCCATGATAGTGATGTTGAATGATAGTGATACTTGATGATAGTGATGTTTAATGATCGTGATAATCGATGTTAATGTGGCTCAATGATAGTCATGATCAATGATACGATCGTGATGAGTAATGATACGATCGTGATGATCAATGATACGATCGTAAATCTCGGTGATACCGATCCTCAATGACAGTGATGCTCGATGAAAGTGATGCTCGATGATAGTGATGCTCGATGATAGTGATGATACGATAGTCATGCTCCATGATAGTGATGCTCGATGATAGTGATGATACTATAGTTATGCTCCATGATAGTGATGCTCCATGATAGTTATGCTCCATGATAGTGATGCTCGATGATAGTTATGTTCGATGATAGTTATGCTCCATGATAGTTATGCTCCATGATAGTGATGCTCCATGATAGTTATGCTCCATGATAGTGATGCTCCATGATAGTTATGCTCCATGATAGTGATGCTCCATGATAGTGATGCTCCATGATAAGTATGCTCCATGATAGTTATGCTCCATGATAGTGATGCTCCATGATAGTTATGCTCCATGATAGTTATGCTCCATGATAGTGATGCTCCATGATAGTTATGCTCCATGATAGTGATGCTCGATGATAGTTATGCTCGATGATAGTTATGCTACATGATAGTTATGCTCCATGATAGTGATGCTCCATGATAGTGATGCTCCATGATAGTTATGCTCCATGATAGTTATGCTCCATGATAGTGATGCTCCATGATAGTGATGCTCCATGATAGTTATGCTCCATGATAGTGATGCTCGATGATAGTTATGCTCTATGATAGTTATGCTCCATGATAGTGATGCTCCATGATAGTTATGCTCCATGATAGTTATGCCTCATGATAGTGATGCTCCATGATAGTTATGCTCCATGATAGTGATGCTCCATAATAGTTATGCTCCATGATAGTGATGCTCTATGATAGTTATGCTCCATGATAGTTATGCTCTATGATAGTTATGCTCCATGATAGTGATGCTCCATGATAGTTATGCTCCATGATAGTTATGCCTCATGATAGTGATGCTCCATGATAGTTATGCTCCATGATAGTGATGCTCCATAATAGTTATGCTCCATGATAGTGATGCTCGATGATATTTATGATACGCTAGTTATGCTCCATGCTAGTGATGTTTAATGATAGTGATACTCGATGAAAGTGATGTTTAATGATCGTGATATCACAATCGATGTTAGTGTGGCTCAATGATAGTCATGATCAATGCTACGATGGTGAGGAGTAATGATACGATCGTGATGATCAATTATACGATCGTTAAGCTCGGTGATACCGATCCTCAATGACAGTGATTCTCGATGATAGTGATGCTCGATGATAGTGATGCTCGATGATAGTGATGCTCGATCTCGATGATCGTAATTCTCGATGATAGTGATGCTCGATCTCGATGATAGTGATGCTCGATGATAGTGATGCTCGATGATAGTGATGCTCGATCTCGATGATAGTGATGCTCGATGACAGTGATGCTCGATCTCGATGATAGTGATGCTCGATGACAGTGATGCTCGATCTCGATGATAATGATGCTCGATGACAGTGATGCTCGATCTCAATGATCGTGATGCTCGATGACAGTGATGCTCGATCTCGATGATAGTGATGCTCGATGACAGTGATGCTCGATCTCGATGATAATGATGCTCGATGACAGTGATGCTCGATGATAGTGATGCTCGATCTCGATGATCGTGATGCTCGATGATAGTTATGCTCGATCTCGATGATAGTGATCCTTGATGATAGTGATGCTCCTTGATAGTGATGCTCGATCTCGATGATCGTGATGCTCGATCTCGATGATAATGATGCTCGATGACAGTGATGCTCGATGACAGTGATGCTCGATGATAGTGATGCATGATGATAGTGATGCATGATGATAGTAATGCATGATGACAGTGATGCTCGATGGCATTGGAGCTCGATGATCGTGATGCTCAATGACAGTGATGCTCAATGATAGTGATGCTCATGATAATGATGATACGATCGTTATGCTCGATGATAGTGATGCTCATGATAGTGATAATACGATAGTAATGCTCGATGATAGTGATGCTCGATGATAGTGATGATACGATAGTTATGCTCGATGGTAGTGATACTCATGATAGTGATGATACGATCGTTATGCTCAATGATAGTGATGCTCAATGATAGTGATGATACGATTGTCATGCTCGATGATAGTGATGCTCGATGATAGTGATGATACGATTGTTATGCTCGATGATAGTGATACTCATGATAGTGATGATACGATCGTTATGCTCAATGATAGTGATGCTCAATGATAGTGATGATACGATCGTTATGCTCAATGATAGTGATGCTCAATGATAGTGATGATACGATTGTCATGCTCGATGATAGTGATACTCATGATAGTGATGATACGATTGTTATGCTCGATGGTAGTGATACTCATGATAGTGATGATACGATCGTTATGCTCAATGATAGTGATGCTCAATGATAGTGATGATACGATTGTCATGCTCGATGATAGTGATGCTCGATGATAGTGATGATACGATAGTTATGCTCGATGGTAGTGATACTCATGATAGTGATGATACGATCGTTATGCTCAATGATAGTGATGCTCAATGATAGTGATGATACGATAGTTATGCTCGATGATAGTGATGCTCATGATAGTGATGATACGATCGTTAAGCTCGATGATAGTGATGCTAGATGATAGTGATGATACGATAGTTATGCTCGATGATAGTGATGCTCCATGATAGTGATGCTCATGATAGTGATGATATGATCGTTAAGCTCGATGATAGTGATGCTCGTGATAGTGATGATACGATAGTTATGCTCGATGATAGTGATGATACGATAGTTATGCTCAATGATAGTTATGCTCGATGATAGTGATAATATGATAGTTATGCTCAATGATAGTGATGCTCATGATAATGATGATACGATAGTTATGCTCAATGATAATTATGCTCGATGATATTGATGATACGATAGCTATGCTCCATGATAGTTATGCTCGATGATAGTGATGCTCGATGATAGTGATGATACGATAGTTATGCTCCATGATGGTGATGCTCTATGATAGTGATGATACTATAGTCATTCTCGATGATAGTGATGCTCATGGTAATGATGATACGATAGTTATGCTCAATGATAGTGAGGCTCGATGATAGTGATGATACGATAGTTATGCTCCATGATAGTTATGCTCGATGATAGTTATGATACGATAGTTATGCTCCATGATAGTGATGCTCCATAATAGTTGTGCTCCATGATAGTTATGCTCCATGATAGTTATGGTCGATGATAGTTATGATACGATAGTTATGCTCCATGATAGTGATGCTCCATAATAGTTATGCTCCAAGATAGTTATGCTCGATGATAGTTATGCTCGATGATAGTTATGATACGATAGTTATGCTCCATGATAGTGATGCTCCTTGATAGTGATGCTCCATGATAGTTATGCTCCATGATGGTGATGCTCGATGATAGTTATGCTCCATGATAGTTATGCTCCATGATAGTGATGCTCCATGATAGTTATGCTCCATGATAGTTATGCTCCATGATAGTGATGCTCGATGATAGTTATGCTCCATGATAGTTATGCTCCATGATAGTGATGCTCCATGATAGTTATGCTCCATGATGGTGATGCTCCATAATAGTTAAGCTCCATGATAGTGATGCTCGATGATATTTATGATACGATAGTTATGCTCCATGATAGTGATGCTCCATGATAGTTATGCTCGATGATAGTGATGATCGATGATAGTGATGATACGATAGTCATGCTCGATGGTAGTGATGCTCAATGATAGTGATGCTCGATGATAGTGATAATACAATAGTGATGATACGATGGTGATGTTCGATGATAGTGATGCGCGATTATAGTGAAGCTCGATGATAGTGATGCTCGATGATAGTGATAATACGATAGTGATGATACGATGGCGATGCTCGATGATAGTGATGCGCGATGATAGTGATGCTCGATGATAGTGATGCTCGATGATAGTGATAATACGATAGTGATGATAGGATGGCGATGCTCGATGATAGTGATGCTCGATGATAGTGATGCTCGATGATAGTGATAATACGATAGTGATGATACGATGGCGATGCTCGATGATAGTGATTCTCGATGATAGTGTTGCTCGATAATAGTGATGATACGATAGTGATGATACGATGGCGATGCTCGATGATAGTGATGCTTGATGATAGTGATGGTCGATGATAGTGATGCCCGATGATAATGATAATAAGATAGTGATGATACGATGGCGATGCTCGATGATAGTGATGCGTGATGCGTGATGATAATGATGCTCGATGATAGTGATAATACGATAGTGATGATACGATGGCGATGCTCGATGATAGTGATGCTCGATGATAGAGATGATACGATGATAGTGATGGTCGATGATAGAGATGATACGATAGTTATGATTTTTCGATGAGTGTGATGGTCGATGACAGTGATGCTCATGATAGTGATGATACGATAGTTATGCTCGATGATAGTGATGCTCATGATAATGATGATACGATAGTTATGCTCAATGATAGAGATGCTCATGATAATGATGATACGATAGTTATACTCAATGATTATGATGCTCGATGATAGTGATGATACGATAGCTATGCTCCATGATAGTTATGCTCGATGATAGTGATGCTCGATGATAGTGATGATACGACAGTTATGCTCATGATAGTGATGCTCGATGATAGTGATGATACTATAGTTATTCTCGATGATAGTGATGCTCATGATAATGATGATACGATAGTTATGCTCAATGACAGTGTTGCTCGATGATTGTGATGATACGATAGTTATGCTCCATGATAGTTATGCTCCATGATAGTGATGCTCGATGATAGTGATGATACGATAGTTATGCTCCATGATAGTGATGCTCCATAATAGTTATGCTCCATGATAGTGATGCTCGATGATAGTGATGATACGATAGTTATGCTCCATGATAGTGATGCTCCATAATAGTTATGCTCCATGATAGTTATGCTCCATGATAGTGATGCTCCATGATAGTAATGCTCCATGATAGTTATGCTCCATGAAAGTTATGCTCCATGCTAGTTATGCTCCATGATAGTGATGCTCCATGATAGTGATGCTCCATGATGGTGATGCTCGATGATAGTGATGATACGATAGTTATGCTCCATGATAGTGATGCTCCATAATAGTTATGCTCCATGATAGTTATGCTCCATGATATTGATGCTCGATGATAGTGATGATACGATAGTTATGCTCCATGATAGTGATGCTACATACTAGTTATGCTCCATGATAGTTATGCTCCATGATAGTGATGCTCCATGATAGTTATGCTCCATGATAGTGATGATCGATGATAGTGATGATACGATAGTTATGCTCGATGGTAGTGATGCTCAATGATAGTGATGCTCCATGATAGTGATGCTCCATGATAGTTATGCTGCATGATAGTGATGCTCCATGATAGTGATGCTCCATGATAGTTATGCTCCATGATAGTTATGCTCCATGATAGTGATGATCGATGATAGTGATGATACGAT
The DNA here is from genome assembly GCA_037043455.1 of Cyrtodaria siliqua. Taxonomy (NCBI): domain Eukaryota; kingdom Metazoa; phylum Mollusca; class Bivalvia; order Adapedonta; family Hiatellidae; genus Cyrtodaria; species Cyrtodaria siliqua. Next base: position 76,874 of record JAWPHD010010541.1, read on the forward strand.
AGTTATGCTCGATGGTAGTGATGCTCCATGATAGTGATGCTCCATGATAGTGATGCTCCATGATAGTTATGCTGCATGATAGTGATGCTCCATGATAGTGATGCTCCATGATAGTGATGCTCCATGATAGTTATGCTCCACGATAGTTATGCTCCATGATGGTTATGCTCCATGATAGTTATCCTCCATGATAGTGATGCTCCATGATAGTTATGCTCCATGATGGTGATGCTCCATGATAGTTAAGCTCCATGATAGTGTTGCTCGATGATAGTTATGATACGATAGTTATGCTCCATGATAGTGATGCTCCACGATAGTTATTCTCGATGATAGCGATGATCGATGATAGTGATGATACGATAGTTATGCTCGATGGTAGTGATGCTCAATGATAGTGATGCTCGATGATAGTGATAATACAATAGTGATGATACGATGGCGATGTTCGATGATAGTGATGCGCGATGATAGTGAAGCTCGATGATAGTGATGCTCGATGATAGTGATAATACGATAGTGATGATACGATGGCGATGCTCGATGATAGTGATGCGCGATGATAGTGATGCTCGATGATAGTGATAATACGATAGTGATGATAGGATGGTGATGCTCGATGATAGTGATGCTGGATGATAGTGATGCTCTATGATAGTGATAATACGATAGTGATGATACGATGGCGATGCTCGATGATAGTGATGCTCGATGATAGTGATGCTCGATGATAGTGATGCTCGATAATAGTGATAATACGATAGTGATGATATGATGGCGATGCTCGATGATAGTGATGCTTGATGATAGTGATGCTCGATGATAGTGATGCTCGATGATAATGATAATACGATAGTGATGATACGATGGCGATGCTCGATGATAGTGATGCGTGATGCGTGATGATAATGATGCTCGCTGATAATGATAATACGATAGTGATGATACGATGACGATGCTCGATGATAGTGATGCTCGATGATAGAGATGATACGATGATAGTGATGCTCGATGATAGAGATGATACGATAGTTACGATTTTTCGATGAGTGTGATGGTCGATGACAGTGATGCTCATGATAGTGATGATACGATAGTTATTCTCAATGATAGTTGTGCTCGATGATAGCGATGCTCGATGATAGTGATAATACAATAGTGATGATACGATGTCGATGTTCGATGATAGTGATGCGCGATGATAGTGAAGCTCGATGATAGTGATGCTCGATGATAGTGATAATACGATAGTGATGATACGATAGCGATGCTCGATGATAGTGATGCGCGATGATAGTGATGCTCGATGATAGTGATGCTCGATGATAGTGATAATACGATAGTGATGATAGGATGGCGATGCTCGATGATAGTGATGCTGGATGATAGTGATGCTCGATGTTAGTGATAATACGATAGTGATGATACGATGGCGATGCTCGATGATAGTGATGCTCGATGATAGTGATGCTCGATGATAGTGATGCTCGATAATAGTGATAATACGATAGTGATGATACGATGGCGATGCTCGATGATAGTGATGCTTGATGATAGTGATGCTCGATGATAGTGATGCTCGATGATAATGATAATACGATAGTGATGATACGATGGCGATGCTCGATGATAGTGATGCGTGATGCGTGATGATAATGATGCTCGATGATAGTGATAATACGATAGTGATGATACGATGGCGATGCTCGATGATAGTGATGCTCGAAGATAGAGATGATACGATGATAGTGATGCTCGATGATAGAGATGATACGATAGTTATGATTTTTCGATGAGTGTGATGGTCGATGACAGTGATGCTCATGATAGTGATGATACGATAGTTATGCTCAATGATAGTTGTGCTCGATGATAGCGATGCTCGATGATAGTGATGCTCAATGATAGCGATGCTCGATGGTAGCGATGCTCGATGATAGTGATGCTCGATGATAGCGATGCTCACTGATAGTGATGCTCAATGATAGCGATGCTAGATGATAGTGATGCTCGATGATAGCGATGCTCGATGATAGTGATGCTCGATGATAGTGATGCTCGATGAAAGATAGTGAAGCTCGATGGTAGCGGTGCTCGATGATAGTGATGCTCGATGATAGTGATGCTCGATAACAGTGATGCTCGATGATAGTTATGCTCGATTATATTGATGCTCGATGACAGTGATGCTCGATGATAGTGATGCTCGATGACAGTGATGCTCGATGATTTTGATGCTCGATGATATTGATGCTCGATGATTGTGATTCTCGATGATACAATGTTGATTGTCCGATGATGATGTTCAATATAACGCAGTAGTAATGGTTTCTTTTGTTTCATGATTATAGCTTTCATCAGCACGTTAGAGTGCTTGCAATGACACACATATAAGCGAAAAACAAAATCGTTTTTCTTTGTACGCTTATTTCGTCTTCTTAGATGGACACACGTCAATCTTGAAGTTTGTATCAAGCATTACATTTAGCCTCTCTGTTTATGAAACTAGTATCATTTTGACGTTAAACCTGTTTACATATCATAAGGGAGGCAAATCATTATTTAACTATTTTTGCTTATTGAGTTGTCTCCCTTACATTAAAATTATAACCAACGGAGGTTAGTGGATACAATTCCTTTTTAGTATAAGTAATAGATAGAGTATGGTTTCATTTAGTTGGTTCATTTAAACATCGAGATGGGCGTAGCTCATCGAGGTGTTTAAATTACGCCCATCTCGATGTTTAAATTAAACAACGAGATGAAACCATATTTGTTTTGTAGCATGTCCATTTCAGCTCTATTTCAGTTATTCTAACTGTTATTCTCACTGTTATTCTCACAGTTATTCTGACAGGTCTTATTTTCAATTAAACGATTTACACCTGTGTCTGAACAAAGAGAATTGTCTGTGACCATGCTTCAATCTTTATTTAATTATAAATCTTTAGTTATTTGTGTTTCACTTTATATGCTTTGTTTACATGTTATATGCCAGAAATGGCCCATGATTGTAATAAATAAATTATATTCTATTCTATTCTAAAATGTTGAGATTTCAATTTGTCTTCGTTATTCTTGCAAATGTTTAATTTAGTATTGGTGCATTAATGTCAACAGTTAGTAATATGTAAAAAAGACTTGCTTTGAACTATAGTTATAATAATTATGATTGCAAAGATGCAAGTTATGGAGACAAAAAAATATTATATTCTATTCTATTCTAAAATGTTGAGATTTCAATTTGTCTTCGTTATTCTTGCAAATGTTTAATTTATTATTGGTGCATTATTGTCAACAGTTAGTAATATGTGAAAAACACTTGCTTTGAACTATTGTTATAATAATTATGATTGCAAAGATGCAAGTTATGGAGAAAAATTAAGGGGCGCCGTAAGTTTTAAACAAGTCAAGATTTCCATGTGCCCCTTTTCGTTTCAGTTGTCATTATTTATAAACTGGTTCAGAATACGTAAAGTAAATTTTATTATTAATTCTAGAAAAATCTAAAAGTAACCCGCCTTGAATTATATTTTTTGAACAAGAACAACAAAGCACACCCCGAAGGAAATCCCTTCCAGTCCCCTTAGAAAAATCAGCAAAATACCTCCCGGACACACCCACACCCTGCGGATTTGAAATAAACAAACACCATCCTGGAAAAGCGTTCCTTCAAATAAAACAGACCTATTGCTCCTATGGGATGTGAAATGAATTTGTACATAATTAACCTGTGGGTGGGGTGGGGGTCGGCGGCTGGAATACACCGGGAATGATGACACCGGGGTAGGGAATTATGCAGAACCCGGTACCAACATCGGTATATGTGATACTGAGCTATTTAGAGTCGACACTTTATCAGTTACAAGCCGAGCTCCCTGTGGGATTCGAATTCTCAGTGGCGAGAGACGAGAAGGTTTCAAACGCAACGTCTTTAAAATCCCGGCCACCAAATTAGTATTGATTCCCAAACAAGATATCTCCATACTTCTGAAAAGACAGATATCTCAGATATCTTGCTCGTTATAGAGATCTTCTTTTAACCTTAGAAATACATCTTGTATGCTAGATATCCCTCGTTAGCTTAAACAGATCTCTGATGCTGTTGGACAAATATTGTCTACTTAAAAGAGATATCTCAAATCAACATATCTTCTTAAGTCAAAGAGATATCTCTATGTTAGTAAGAAAAATATATCTTTAAGAGAGAGAGAGAGAGAGAGAGAGAGAGAGAGAGAGAGAGATGATTTCTTAGCTAGAGAGATCTCTTTAATATAACACGACATCTTCGTATAACTCTTATAGAGATATCTCTCTTGATTAAAGACGATCGTTATGCTCGATGATAGTGATGCTCAATGATAGTGATGACACGATAGTTATGCTCGATGATAGTGATGATACGATAGCTATGCTCGATGATAGTGATACTCATGATAGTGATGATACGATAGTTATGCTCGATGGTAGTGATACTCATGATAGTGATAATACGATCGTTATGCTCGATGGTAGTGATACTCATGATAGTGATGATACGATCGTTATGCTCGATGATAGTGATAATACGATAGTTATGCTCGATGGTAGTGATACTCATGATAGTGATAATACGATCGTTATGCTCGATGGTAGTGATACTCATGATAGTGATGATACGATCGTTATGCTCGATGATAGTGATGCTCAATGATAGTGATGATACGATAGTTAAGCTCGATGATAGTGATGCTCGATGATAGTGATGATACGATAGTTATGCTCGATGATAGTGATGCTCGATGATAGTGATGCTCACGATAGTGATGATACGATCGTTATGCTCGATGATAGTGATGCTCAATGATAGTGATGATACGATCGTTATGCTCGATGATAGTGATGCTCAATGATAGTGATGATACGATAGTTATGCTCGATGATAGTGATGCTCGATGATAGTGATGCTCACGATAGTGATGATACGATCGTTAAGCTCGATGATAGTGATGCTCATGATAGTGATGATACGATCGTTATGCTCGATGATAGTGATGCTCGATGATAGTGATGATACGATAGTCATTCTCGATGATAGTGATGCTCATGATAATGATGATACGATAGTTATGCTCAATGATAGTGATGCTCGATGATAGTGATGATACGATAGTTATGCTCAATGATAGTTATGCTCGATGATAGTGATGCTCGATGATAGTTATGATACGATAGTTATGCTCCATGATAGTTATGCTCGATGATAGTGATGCTCGATGATAGTGATGATACTATAGTCATTCTCGATGATAGTGATGCTCATGATAATGATGATACGATAGTTATGCTCAATGATAGTGATGCTCGATGATAGTGATGATACGATAGTTATGCTCAATGATAGTTATGCTCGATGATAGTGATGCTCGATGATAGTTATGATACGATAGTTATGCTCCATGATAGTGATGCTCCATGATAGTTATGCTCGATGATAGTTATGATACGATAGTTATGCTCCATGATAGTGATGCTCCATAATAGTTATGCTCTATGATAATTATGCTCGATGATAGTTATGCTCGATGATAGTTATGATACGATAGTTATGCTCCATGATAGTGATGTTGAATGATAGTTATGCTCCATGATAGTTATGCTCCATGATAGTGATGATACGATAGTTAAGCTCGATGATAGTGATGCTCGATGATAGTGATGATACGATAGTTATGCTCCATGATAGTGATGCTCCATAATAGTTATGCTCTATGATAATTATGCTCGATGATAGTTATGCTCGATGATAGTTATGATACGATAGTTATGCTCCATGATAGTGATGCTCCATAATAGTTATGCTCCATGATAGTTATGCTCCATGATAGTGATGATACGATAGTTAAGCTCGATGATAGTGATGCTCGATGATAGTGATGATACGATAGTTATGCTCGATGATAGTGATGCTCGATGATAGTGATGCTCACGATAGTGATGATACGATCGTTAAGCTCGATGATAGTGATGCTCATGATAGTGATGATACGATCGTTATGCTCGATGATAGTGATGCTCATGATAGTGATGATACGATCGTTATGCTCGATGATAGTGATGCTCAATGATAGTGATGATACGATCGTTATGCTCGATGATAGTGATGCTCAATGATAGTGATGATACGATCGTTATGCTCGATGATAGTGATGCTCAATGATAATGATGATACGATAGTTATGCTCAATGATAGTGATGCTCATGATAATGATGATACGATAGTTATGCTCAATGATAATTATGCTCGATGATAGTGATGATATGATAGCTATGCTCCATGATAGTTATGCTCGATGATAGTGATGCTCAATGATAGTGATGATACTATAGTCATTCTCGATGATAGTGATGCTCATGATAATGATGATACGATAGTTATGCTCAATGATAGTGATGCTCGATGATAGTGATGATACGATAGTTATGCTCAATGATAGTTATGCTCGATGATAGTGATGCTCGATGATAGTTATGATACGATAGTTATGCTCCATGATAGTGATGCTCCATGATAGTTATGCTCGATGATAGTTATGATACGATAGTTATGCTCAATGATAGTGATGCTCCATAATAGTTATGCTCCATGATAATTATGCTCGATGATAGTTATGCTCGATGATAGTTATGATACGATAGTTATGCTCCATGATAGTGATGCTCCATAATAGTTATGCTCGATGATAGTGATGATCGATGATAGTGATGATACGATAGTTATGCTCGATGGAAGTGATGCTCAATGATAGTGATTCTCGATGATAGTGATAATACAATAGTGATGATACGATGGCGATGTTCGATGATAGTGATGCGCGATGATAGTGAAGCTCGATGATAGTTATGCTCGATGATAGTGATAATACGATAGTGATGATACGATGGCGATGCTCGATGATAGTGATGCGCGATGATAGTGATGCTCGATGACAGTGATGCTCGATGATAGTGATAATACGATAGTGATGATAGGATGGCGATGCTCGATGATAGTGATGCTCGATGATAGTGATGCTCGATGATAGTGAATACGATAGTGATGATACGATGATATCTCCATACTTCTGAAAAGACAGATATCTCAGATATCTTGCTCGTTATAGAGATCTTCTTTTAACCTTAGAAATACATCTTGTATGCTAGATATCCCTCATTAGCTTAAACAGATCTCTGATGCTGTTGGACAAATATTGTCTACTTAAAAGAGATATCTCAAATCAACATATCTTCTTAAGTCAAAGAGATATCTCTATGTTAGTAAGAAAAATATATCTTTAAGAGAGAGAGAGAGAGAGAGAGAGAGAGATGATTTCTTAGCTAGAGAGATCTCTTTAATATAACACGACATCTTCGTATAACTCTTATAGAGATATCTCTCTTGATTAAAGATATATATCGTTACGTTAAAGAGAAAATATTTCTCATGCTTACATGATATTTTTCTAAGTTAAAAAGTATTTTTTAAGTAATTGGCGAAAAAATACGGTGTTAATAATTTAACATTAGAGAGATGTCCATGTTAACTCAGAAATATCTCTCTAGCTGAAAGAGATATCTCTCTTCGTTACCATTTATATCTCTTAATTTTAGATATATATATATATATCTATTTTAAACAGATATCTCGAAAATCTAGATATATCCTTAAGTCAACATAACACGATATCTTCATAAAACTCTTATAGTGATATCTCTCTTTATTAAAGAGATCTCTTCATTGACAAGATATCTCAAAGGGAGTAAATCATGCTTTGAGACCTAATTTGTTAAAAACATAAAAAAGTATGACCAATTAAAACGTGAAATAGTTCATAGATATAGATGGAACATTTACTGTTTCCAATAATACAGCGCAATAATTAAAAATTATAATTTGCAACAAGTCTTAAAAGTCCATAGAGAAATCCCCCAAGTTAGAAATAGCTGTCCCAAGTTATAAATAGCTGTCAAGCGGAGCAAATCGGCGATATCTACACATGACGCTCGCTTTGCAATACATTGCGATTTATTTTACTGCGAAGTTTATAATAGATTCCCTGGCGCGTCACCATAGTTAGGAAATACCGTATTCGGGTCGTTTATTTATATGTTCAGCGTAATTTATTTTGGTGTTGTATGTCTCATTTAGTTTACTTTAATCAATTAAATAAATAAATAATGTATTTGAACCATTTCTAAAATTAATACCAATCTTGATGTACTTCCTTTAAAGTAAGAAATATATCTCTCTACAAAGTAAGAAATATATCTCTCTACAGTAAAGAGATATTTCTTATAATAGTATATTTTCTTAAGCCAGAGACATATATATGAATAAGTTAGAAAGATACAAGTATATCTTTAAGCTAGAGAGATATCCTTATTAACATAACAAGATATCTTCGTAAGACTCGTATAGCTTAAAGAGATATATTTCTAGTTTAAATATATACTTCTACATTTATATATTAAACATGTATTGTTCTGCGTTAAAGAGATATAGTTCTTCTATATCTTACAGATTTATATGTTTTGGGAATAAATACTACGTGAGCTTGCTATTGGATACTGTTTTGAAGATAAAACTTTTTATTTCAATCAGACAGACGGAATACATTCGTCACTTCCTCTGATTCTATAAGAGAAGTGTTTAACATTTCAACATATCTGTTTTTAAAAGAGCGTGGCCTCTGGTTAAATATTTGAACATATATATATATTTTAGAAACACATGGATAAAATGTCTTACCCATCTTCTTTAACATTTTCCGAATCAGGTTTCTGAACACTCGTTTGAGAGATCAATTCAATTTGTTCATCGATCATGTTCATAGGTGTTAATTCCAAATATTTGAACTAAAATTCGCGTTTGTATTTAGTTTCTTGACACGTACGTATAGATAATGTGTTTAGATCGACTTAAAACCTTCAATATATATGACCAAATATAACTTAAATACATATAGTGCGTAGTTAAAAAAACCCACATGGAAAACCAGTTTGGAAAACCTGAATAAATGTACATATACGTATTTAGCAACAAACGCAATTATTAACTGTTCTATAGCTCCCGTTTGATAATATTTACCTGTATAATGGGAAGTAATACAACTAACGCATATATACATGAATCATTATGTAAGGAATGCTATCTGATGTTTGAAGATAGTGCGTAGTAACACTATACATAATAGACGGTATTTCCCAATACGCGTAGTAACACTATACATAATAGACGGTATTTCCCAATACGCGTAGTAACACTATACATAATAGACGGTATTTCCCAATACGCGTAGTAACACTATACATAATAGACGGTATTTCCCAATACGCGTAGTAGTAACACTATACATAATAAACGGTATTTCCCAATACGCGTAGTAGTAACACTATACATAAGAAACGGTATTTCCAAATACGCGTAGTAGTAACACTATACATAATAAACGGTATTTCCAAATACGCGTAGTAGTAACACTATACATAATAGACGGTATTTCCCAATACGCGTAGTAGTAACACTATACATAATAAACGGTATTTCCAAATACGCGTAGTAGTAACACTATACATAACAAACGGTATTTCCCAATACGCGTAGTAACACTATACATAATAAACGGTATTTCCCAATACGCGTAGTAGTAACACTATACATAATAAACGATATTTACCAATACGCGTAGTAGTAACACTATACATAATAAACGGTATTTCCCAATACGCGTAGAAGGTAACCAATTTGAATGTTTATTTTGAAAGATAACGTAGAAAATTCCATCATTGTAGATGGGTAGAGCAAACTAAAATGTGCACTACCAGTATTTACAGGTCGGAAACATAAATAATAACTGTACAGTTGGACGCACTACCCGGGTAGAATATCGCTTAAGCTGGTGCTTAGGGCGTGAGAGGTGTTACACCTTATATTACCTCTCTTAGACAGACTCAATACAACCGAGTCTGCTACTTTTCACTCTTGTTTGTGTTTGTTGCTTCCAAAGGATCCCCTTTCCAGTATTTTTTTTTAACAAAGTATGCATATGATAAAAACAACATGTAAAGGTTCGATCTACACATGTGTCGTTCTTCAAGTATTACATAAGTATTTCTAATTTTGCAACACACATAACACAACAGAAAGATTCTCAACAAATTCGTTAATTTTCACATTTATTAATTATAATCTTTTTTATAACCTTTTCTAAAATGAAATCGTTTAGACAACTTGCACTCAGTACTAACATCTGATATATATTGATGAAAGTCTCTCTCTCTCTCTCTCTCTCTTTTGAGAAACATGATAATAAGTATATAACTAATTGCTTGTATTAAAAATAAATATCAGTTGAATGTTTGATCTACGAACACTATGGTCTACTGACAAACTTTCGTCCAATCCACAGCAAAAGTAGTTCACGGATTACAATGTTGCTTGAATTTTGCAAACTCTTTGGCACAATCTGAACCAGAAAATAAAAGTTTATAATTATGATGATATATATGATCATACACCAATGGTGTAAACATTGATCTACGGACACTACGCATTAATGAGATGAAACAGTCGCATATAATAATGCTTTCAAGTCAACATCAAGTAAGATTTCTGTAGAATTGATAAATGTCCTAAGTTTAAAAATAAATTATGTGATATTAATTTAAATGTATTGAAATCCAAAACACAAGGTGCTTTAGATAGCTTACACAAATACAGAATTCCATAACAAAGACATGTATAACAATATGACACCCATTACTAAAATATTGTATTGATTTCCAAATTGTAAACGTTAGAGAGCAGTTTACATGTATGAATATCAACCAAATTTTAATATTTATTCATACAGATTTGAAAAATCATCATTTTGAATAATTTTTTTTTTAAATGACACAGCATAACGATGAAAACTTGCTGTTTTTACCCTTCTGCCGATCAAACGACCGAAGAAAAACTGACAATGTTGTATATCTTAAGAAAGAACACGACGAGTTCGTTTCATGTAAAGCAGCAAAATGACCGCTGGCCGTCAGCGAATCCTTCAATTCAGTGAAATCAAATTTAATGACAATTAACAATTTCATAATTAGTAAACTTCAATGTAATACTGACCATTGAAATGGGCTGCCATGATATATGTATGTGTTGCCGGCAGCCCGCTATTTGGAGCCTCGCCCAATATTTGCCAAAACTATTTATAACATACTTCTTGAGTGAAGTTAGTGCACCCTAAAACCTGGTTTAAACCCCAACTGTTTGCTACAGACCGTTCCAATGTTGTAGCCCTATTGTCAACCCGTTTGTGTTTTGGATGTCACATGCCTATCTTCTTATTTACGTTGTAATTGTTGTTTAAGTGAGTGTTTTTGGTTGATTGTGTTCTGTGAAAGCTACATTTTCTGTTCGCCTTTTCTACCTACTTGTAAATCTTACAGAAATGCTTTTGCGTGCGTGCAAATATGTATAACTTCGCCCATACTATTCATAGGAAATATGTAGGCGTACCTACAGTTTTACAGGTGCACCTATAAATATGGGTACCCGTGCATCGCTACTGAACCGGATCAAATGTCTCCATTACCATGTGAAGGAAGAAAGGGCAGATACATCTAATACACATTACAGGTTGAAGAGTATTGATATTGTAAAATGTATATAAATATAAAATGTACATAAGTGTGAATCTTTAAAGCAATTATTTTTTATTGTTGTTCATCTGTAACATAATACCATTGGCATGTCCAGTAACTCTGACTTTTATTTTGGCGGTGTTATACACCTTTTCATAAAGTTTTAACCTGCAGCCTGACATAGCTCATAACTTGTCAAACTATTGACCCTATGGCTTTTTATACAGTTCTTCCTTAGCAAATTTCAATCGAGAGTTTTGCCCCTTCACATAGAAAGTTAAAAATATATTAAATAAATAATCTGCTCCATTCATCAAGGATTACACCTCCTGTTTTCAAACTGTATGAATATTTAGATTGTCTTTGCTGAAATAAGCACCTGACAGGCGACACACGTGTTCCTTGGAAACCTTTCTAGTTGAGGATAAAGAAACGAATAAAACATCTCTGAATGTATAACATTATCGAGTATGTTGGTGGAGGGACTATAAACATTAGAACCACACACACACATACACACACACACACTAGACACCTAATATAGTTCACATATACATTCCCTATCACAGGTTAAGTAATTAAGCATCAACTTACATACCTATTAAATTTAACAGACAAACAGTTAGTAATCGACGCATATATGTGCCACTATATTACATATTATATACTTTTCATTTAGATGAACATGCTAATCCAAGTGAGCCTGCGGCACATGCATATTTGACCCTTTTTAAAGGATTTTTGAGACATTTTTCTAATTTGTCTATCACTTGAAACGAAACAGGAACGCCCAATTTACAACGGGTAGCAAAATGTTCGCAGTTATTTTCCCGTATGTCATACTTTCCCCAAAGTTCTTCATTTTCTAGTGACTCCTTGGCAAGCCGGATAGTCTGTTCAGGCTGAAGGCATACCCTTTCTGGATCATAATTGATTCTGAACAGCTGTTTCCCTCCAGCAAATACAGAGAGATCCACTTTCTTTATGCATGCTGTTCTTTGGTTCTTTCCACCAAAGTCAATCACGCCTTCTGTATGCCCTATGAAAATACCATGATGGAAGTACTTGATGGCTGAGTGGCCCCGACCTTTCACTGCAAGTTGGTCACCTTCTTTTAAACATCTGAAATAGAACAGATGAACTCCATTACATTTGTGTCTTATTATTTGGTAGGCATTTATAAACATGTATTTGTTACGCAAGGACGTCTGTATAAACTAGGTACCCATGTCAATGTGATTTCGATGTTAAATGGGACGTTATATTTCAATCACTCACCGTACAGGCGTATTTTAAGCAAGCCTTTGTCAAGCATTAAACCAAACCTTAAACAAATCCGTAATCTTTAATGTTGCGGAAAGAAAAAGAGTTTAATGTTCAAAGAATAAACAACAAAAAGATACACACACATACAATAGAGATATTCAACACTTTACAGCTCATGTCTAGCTCTGTCTCGGTAATAGGACGCTTATTCAAACATATATACAGCTGGTATGGTATATTCTTGAAAAAACGGGGGTGGATGATAATGTTGATGACCATCGGGAGATGCGTATTTTGTGTTTTAAGATTTTCACAGCATTTTGGATAAATGAGCAGAGGAAAATTTAAATATAGCCTACATTTATATGTCGAATAATAAAGTTTCTGACAACGTCATCTTATAACTTACTGACTGTGACATGCCTATCGCAGTTGTACTGTACAAGGATACTTTCTATCTAGAATATGCTTTATTATGTGTTCTTCATACTTTATATCTTTTGTTTAGTTTATGACATAAATGTTATCAGATTGAACTAAATACATAGAGAATATCATGTTAGTGCCTGATAATATCCAGTTTATCAGGTGAGGCTAAGAAAAAAATGAAGTCCGAGGCTGTGCCGTGGGCTCCATTTTCTTAGTGCCGAACCTGATATAATTGATATTATCAGGCACATATTATCCTGTTGATCGTTTAAAATCATTTAATTTACTTTATTGCCATTTTTTCACATTCAAAAATACCCAGACGTCATCAAATATACCCTGACGTCATCAAAAGAGGTGCTGACGTCATCAAAAGAGATGCACCAGACGGGATAGGAAAGTAACTGCCGAAATAATCTCATTTCGGCAGTTATCTCGGCAGTTACGAATTACATTTTTTTCACAGCCTCACCTGATAAACTGGATGTGGTCAGGCACTAACATGATATTCTCTACATCTCAGGCACCCTGTTTCTCGGCAGAATTACACAGATCGACATGATAAATATATTTATTATAGTAATTGCTGATGTTTGTGTACTGTTTTCATGCACATCGGCTGGTTTACAGAGTCTATCAATCCCATAGTATTGCCTGTTTTAATTACGGAGCTTATATAGGGATGTATGAACTTGGTATAGAACATTTTTAAATTATCCTCAGTGGAGTGCGCTACATAAAATCAATCATTGAAGGCATTCTATATTTGGAAACTTTTGAAAAAATAAAGGCCGAATACAATTTTCTAAAATATATTTCTATAATATATAGTGTCGAAAAGACCAGTCGGAGCATAAAAACATTTAGAATTTTTACAGTCACATTACTAAGGAGTGTTATTTTCTATGTTACGATCAGAAACTATTTTGGTTGTAGCTGAAAATAATATTTCTAATTGTTTTTATACCTACAAAAAGTTATAGGACCTTTGGAATTTTCAAATATTTTGGAATGTAATCAATAACACAGTATATCTCAAAACATACTTGGTACTTCAATAAAAGCAATATCCTTATTAAAGACATGTGGCACTTCAGCGAGTTTATTATTCTTAATACTTTAATCAAGTTGAAAACTAAGTGTGGATGGAATAAACGAAATCTTTGTTAAAAATAAATTAATATTGGAAAAACGCCCACACAGAACCTCCAGTTAAAATATGGGATATTCCGTAATATAAACATAAACAATAGCCGTACAGACCTGTTAAAACTGCTTCTATTGAAAGATCAAATTGTACAATTCTGTTATCAAGTAAACGCACACACCCACCAGACGTATTTTTCTGACACCAGCACGTTCCTCTCGTACAATGCCTCTCCATACCCATCCAGCGAAAAACACCCCCACTCACCCACCAACGCCCACCACACTGGTCAAAGCACACATAATTGTAACACGTGTAACCGGGTGCATATAGTAACTAGCACGTAGACGATTCAATTCAGTTTATTGGAGATCAAAAGGTACATAGGATAGGGCCTGCAAACAATAAATAATCGTACATAATATTATAAGAGTATTCACTCTGGTATAGTGAATACTATGACTCTTCAAATGTTTGTACTCCGTGAAGGACAACCTTACCCAGCAAAGTATATCGACAGAGTGAAGAAAAGATAGATTTGGCGGTTAATTGTGAGTGTGGCGGGAATGCAGTTGTGACATGCACAATTGCTCGTACATTGTGATGGACCCTTACTACATAACTATCATACAACTATCTCCTAAAGCTAAATATAGTAACAAGGACATCACATGACAATCACATGACAATAACAAGTACAGTACGACACAAAAAGACAGGTGCCGTATATAAGCAATGCATAGTAAAAGAACATAAAATTAACATGGGTTACACACACATACCAGGCTGAAATTCGTCCCTGAATTTCTGTGCTGTTTTGAAACAGACTAAAGACTATTTACACTACATCCTGAAGCACAAGTAGGTCAATGTTACTACACTATTTACAAATTTGTAGGACTGTATCTCTGTGAAAAAATCAATAATCAAGGTATTAGTAGGTAGATAAATAGGTAAACGATTTTATAACAGACTTATAACCACTAAATTCATATATAGCTTGGACAACATATATACGAGACCTGAAAAAAATAATTAAATGTCAAAACTCCAGATGTTATCCGATTGAAATGCATTACATTACTGTTGAAGCCTGTCAAGAAAAGACAAAAAATAAAATAATATTCTGAAATAAAATCAATCCAGATTTTAATATTTAATTTTCTGAACATAACACTAATAAAATTATGCAATTAATGTAATTTACGAATAACTGCGGAATGTCCACTGGAATTGGGAAAATCAAATTGCGTTAGTTTGTAACATTAAAGGGATACTTGCCAAATTAGTTTAAAGGAGCATTTGGAAATAGCGCAACACATAAAATATAAAAAGTTGACATTTTAAAAAGTATTGGAAAAAATATCATGAAAACATCAGAAAAAAATAATCCAGCCTTCTCTCACAGTCTTGATTTTTTTTATCTGGCCTGTGAGTCCAATAAGA